>JANDKE010001718.1:0-12941 GCA_027627275.1 Coprinellus aureogranulatus | reverse complement strand
TTCCTCAGCCGGTCTCTATGATGGAGCTTGAATTGCCGGTGGTTGCTTTGGACTTCCCAAGTTCTTGCACAGGACGGGCACTCCGAGAAAGTGAGGGTGTCGTCTTTATTGTCGTCAAGGAAGAGTATATATAGGCCGCCATTCTCCTGAATCGCCGAGTAGAGCTCGTCGAGATCTCATAGAGCCGTCCAGAACCTTGTCAATAGCGCCCCATGGTGATTTTAGGGCTCGCCGACTCTAGATCGAAGGGGTGGCCGGGACCAGAGCATCGCGCATGTGTGCTAGCTCTCGCGACGCTCGCCCCGGAATGGGGAGATCGTGAAGTCCGTAATGAAAAAATCAATCCTTTGGGAGCTCATCGGAACGTAACCTGGCCAGATCTCCGAGTCTTCTCTGACGCGAAGTGGGTTGAACTTCGAATCTGGATCACTGGAACTAGTACTGGGCGTCTGCGCGACGACATATTCACGCTACCCGATAGGACGGGACCCGGCCACGGGCAAAACGGCTAGAGTTTACAACTAAGATCCGATTATACAGGGAGCGCGGTAAGGTATGTAAGGTGGAGTCCTGACTCGTTGTTCGGTCGGTGGGATAGCGGATAGCACTGGGTATAGTGATGGAGGGTATAGTAGGGTAACAAGTACCCGTTCGCAGAGCGTGCTTGCTCAAGTCATTGGTATCCAACATCATCGAGGTTCGTGAGGGTCGTAGGGGCATAGGAGCAATGGATCATAAGGTGCATGGGGCTTAGGTGTCGCTTGAGTTTGGGCCGGAGGCTTCCTTATGCGCAAGGATGCCGATGGCCGTGGTGTGGTTGGTTGGTGGTTGGCGTTGGTGCACGATCACATTAAGCGCGAACGCGATAGTACTGCGAGGGCATCGTGCTCCTCCTGCGAGAGGTGATGGTTACGAAGTCCTTGGGCATGATAGATGCGCGCTGCCTGCTGCGAGAACGGGTGATGACTTTCCACAGGTTGATGAGCTGCCTCTCCAGACGCTTCGTCGCAGAGGCGCGGACCTGCTTCGACGAGCTACAAGTGGTCCGAATCAGTTGTGTGCTCAGAGTAGAACAAGAGCTCCCGACTCACAAGGTTGCCTCGACGGGAGTAATGGCGGACATGGAGAACCGAGAGTCGCGGTGAGTGATGGCTGGCATTCTGAGCGAGCGGGTGTTGGTTGTATTGGACCGGGGTCGTTGAGAGGCGTCTCGTTCAGGGAAAAGTAGACCTGCTACTAGCTTCGAGTTGGATTATACGGAAAAGACTGTCGTAGCTAGCGCTGGTGAAGGAGAGAAGAGAAAGTTGAAGAGGGAGAAGAGGCGCAGTAAAGGGGAATTGAGAACGAGACGATCCTGATCGTACTGAAGACCGGCCAGGGCTGACCAGGCCCTTTTAAACCAGAAAGGGACAATCGGCGTTTGCGGGATAATGGACAGGAGCGCACGTCAAAGCGTTGCGTTTCTGAGGACAATAACAGGCTTGCCGGTATTGTCTTTTCGGCAAGATCGGGCGCGACGCTTCCATGCTTGGAACAAAGCCTCCATAGAGCTTTATATGAAGAAGCCGCCGTATATCCTAGGTTACGCCATAGACAGAGCCATAGCCAGGAAGAGATACCATTTGCGGGGTGCCCAAGATGGTGGTGCTGGTTGAAGTTCGAGGTGCGGGCGTAATTCGGCAATGACGGCTCTTGCCGGTTGCTTTGGGCGCTTGTTTGGCGACCCTCGCTGACAGAATCGAAGTTCTTCGCCAGAAGAGTGGCGATTGCTTCGAAGCTGTATTATACTATGTCCCGTCAGAAGTCTCCCTCATTACCTCGAGGCGGGTGCACATAATTGAGGGGCTTCAGTTTGGCCACCTAATCACGGACATCTGTGATCTGGTCAAGTTTGAGGGCGCTGCCATTACGAGAAGACGCTATTGTTTGAAGTGCCCTCATACGACGATGAATAGCAAAAGTAGAAGAGTCAAGGGACTGCTGTGGACGCCATACACAGGGCTCAAATCGAGTTGGGAAGCGTACAGGTATGTGACAAGGTTACGATAGCTACGACAACAAAACGAGTCACAAGAAAGCGAAAGCAGTCCAATAGCGTTGAGCCCAATACAATAGTACTGCCAAAAATTCTATGGGGTATACCACATTCACTCCTCTGGTACATCCGTTCTTAGTGCACGATGGTGATAATGCCGCCGCGTTGAGGTTGGCTTGTATGTCCTTCCTTGTGTGGTAGTGGTCGCCGTTGCCGTCGCAATGAACGAGCTCCATGCGTCGCGAGTGGGAGCAGGTGCAATATACGTCGACTCGGTCTTCCCTTGTCCGAGGTATAGATCGGGTGCAGCCTGTAAAGCTTTACCACCGAGTTTGGGGTCTTGCCCGCCTATCACCCTATCGCCAACCACGGATCCCAGGGGATCGTTGCCGAAAATGAAGTCCCGCGCGAATTTGAAAGCCTGTAGGAGTGCCGGTCTTTGAGCAGATCTCAACGGAGGTAACAGGCAACTTACAGCTTGGGGTTTCGCCTGTGGAATCATGTGTCCAGCTCCGTAGAAGAGGGCGTATTTCCAGCCGCGCTCCTGGTGGATGATTCCTGCGAATTCCCCGGAGTCGTCGTGCCAAGGGGTGGATGGTTTCTTGGAGAATCCCTGAATGCCACCAAAAGTCGTGTTCTGGATGGTAACTTTCGAGCCAATAGAATTCAGCCGTTGCAAAGTGTAAGGAGAGAGACCGGCGTACTCTCAGTGCCCAAGTGCGGAATCAGGTAGTCGTTATTTCCAGAGAAGAGGATGACCCCGATGTTCTTGGCTGTGGCATTGGTGGCGAGTTCTGTCAAGAAGTTGATAGGCCTATCGCAGCAGTCAGTTCATGTTCATAGCCAGATACCCCCGCTGGCTTACATTGGGCTGGGATCAAACCAGACAGGACCGAAGAGCCACGGCGTCGACATCTCCCAGTCCTTGCTTGTTGGTGCGTGAAGTGCCTTCCTTGTGGCGGGGTCTGGAGAAGCAAAAGTCTAAGACACCAACCCACAAGTTTTGTTGAGGCGAGGATCGCACCGTTGAGGAATACACTGGCATCCTCCTCAGGCTGAGGCCAAACCAGATCAGCTGTATCGTACACACTGAAGAATCCCGACTCGGCTGAAGGGTTGGATGTCAGGTTGCAAAGGGATTGTGTGATAAATGGAACACACTGAATGGATATGTGTAGTTCAAGGCGTAATCCAGCACCATATCCCATAAGAAGCACCCGTACTATGAAATGAATAGTCAAATTGACAGCTCACGTCTCTTTAGCCGGGGAAGCCACTTACCCAAGGATCGAGCGTTCCATTTGGTCTGCCAGATAAATCTCGCTTCCACAACTCGCGAGAGAGATCCCGGTCTCGGCGCTTAAGACTCTTGACGTCTGACTCTGCGTAGCGCTTGACTAGTGTGCGGAACAAGCTGCTTCTCTGCCTGTAGGTGTTCATGGCGAGCTGGAATGGAATAATACGATCTCTTGGCTGCACAATTGGGATGTCAGGCATGACGCCTCCTTGCTGGGGGTACGTCAGGTTTAGGTCGTAATTGCATAGATGAGACCTGGGATTAATAGTATTAGCGGGTAATTGCGGGAAATTTGACAGTACGCACTGCTCCTTGAAGTATTGATAGACTTCTGGGTCGTAGCCGATTAATTGCGGGAAGGTCTCAATGACACTCAGCTAATGTAGCCCGACTGTTAGGCTCCCGCTCATAGCTTATTTCAGGAGGACTTACGGTGGGTACTAGATTCCAGGTAGCCCCGGAAGATATGGTACCGTCTCCAATCGCGATGTTCCCGATTTTGACGGGTGGGTTGGCAGTTTGGAAGTACGCCTTCAGGATGTAGGGCTATTCGCGAGGTCATTGCGGGTAACGGTGGATCAATCGCAAAGGGGAACTTACGATATACATCCCTGCGTAACTCTCTCCAGCTATGTGCAGAGGTCGGGATGCCAGGCTGGGGAAGACCTTCACCAGGTTCCGTAGGAATTCAATCTGATTCACGACCATCAGAAGGGCGTTCCACGAAGGAATATCAGTAGGCTAATGTGCTCACAAAGTCTTTTCCAACTTGGTCCTCATTCGGAGCTTCACATGATAGTGAGTAGCGGGAATCTGGAAGCTACGCAACCGCACTCACCATAACCATCAGCAGTCGATGTGGCGTACCCAACGCCTCTATCGCCAAAAAGGGGATGAGGCTTGTACTTTGGCAAACCGGAGCCGTACTCACACTGGTTGGTCGACCCAAAAGTAGTCTGCGACCTTGTCCCAGCTGTACTCCCGTTTGGACGCGTGGTTATCCGACGAGAGGGCAATGGGGCCGTTCTGAAAGGAGGACACTAGTTTGTCACTAAAATAGACTTGTGGCGCGCGAGTGACCTACTTCAAATAAGAGACCGTACATGCTTGAGGATCCCGGACTGCCATTTTGAGTGAGCTGAGTTGCACGGTCTCATGGATACAATCCTGCTCACCCTCCATTCAGCCATACTCCCCATGGCTCGTTACTACGGGTAGCGGTAAGGGATCCAGCGCTCTTCTCAAAGCCCCAGAAGAACAGCGTGTTATTGGGGCCGCCACGGTTTACAGGCAGATTTCCGGCGTAGCTCTGCGTTATAGGGAAGGTCACGTTCGGCAGAGGGTCAGTCACTCGGAAGTCTAGCGTGGCAATGAGTTCATGTTCGCCTTGACTCAGAAGAAGAGGGTTACGTACAGGGCTGCCAGTTGGGGCCGAAGTCTCCTGTGGGCTTTCCCGGGTAGTCGTGCGGCCACGAGCTGGGAAACTCGAACCCATCTGGAGCCTGGGACGCGACGAGGGGCAGAAGGGCGAGAGCGACTGCAGAGGCGAGGTTCCAGGCCAGCATCATGCAAGGGAAAGCGGAAACGCGACCTGGGACTCTTGGTATACGCCGCTCTATCTTTATATCGGCACCAGAGCTGACCCAGGAACCGGAAGAAGATCAACATCGTTCGAGGCGACCCTATCCGACATTCATGGCTTCAATACAATAGTGAACCTGGGAATCTTCATGACACTGATGGACGCGAGAACAGAAGCGACTCGGAAGCAACATGCAGTTTCCCCTTTCAACATGTGCCTCCTGATTTCAATTCATGGGAATCCTTTCAATAGACACTTGGAGAGGCTTGTGCGGCTGGAAGTCCCTCGAGTGTACATGCAGCGCCGACGAAAGAAGAACAAGACCATACAAGCTGAGAGTGCTTGTGGGAGTACGGAAGAGAGCGGCCGCCTGCTGCGGGATGATGCGCACAACGCCCGCTAAACGTTCCGGTTAACCCTAACCTTGATCCTATTCCCGCCATCACTGATGACTCTGACATCGTCATTTCATCTTGCAACTTGCCCTCATTCACCTCGACGATGGGGCGGCGAAAGCGCGTACTGGACGATGGCGACGACTCAGACTCGTCTAACGGATCTGACGGGCTGGACCCTCACGACTTCAACAACAACGATCCAGATGCGAGGGAAGAACGAGCTCTATTTGAAGACCCGTACCAAAGGAAACGGAGAAGGAAGAATGGGAAGGAAGATGCGATATACGGTGTATTCGGGGAGGATAGTGAAGATGAAGGTTATGGGAGGAAACCAGCAGAGAGGAAGAAACGGAGTGACTGGGCCAAGGCCCCGGCTTTCGTGTCTAGCGACAAGAAAGTCGACCAAACCATGGACGTCGACTTCGGCGAGCCCCAGGACGAGGATATGAAGGATGCAGACAGCTCTGCCGAGTCATCAGAAGGCGAGGATGATAACGAGGCTCCAGAGGAAGGCGATGATTCTGACACATCTGAACCCTCCAGACCCACCTCGACGGCTCGTGTAGAAGACGAACCGGAAGAGGAGGAGGAAGAGCGACCTCGTTTCGGTGGTATAGGCTCGTTCAAACGGAATGATTCTGGAGAACAAGCACCAGCTCACGCAGGCATTGGGGCGAGCAAAGGAGGTATAGGGTCGTCGAAAGGAGGGATAGGATCGGGTCGTGGTGGCCTCGGNGCCTACGCATCCTTCATGAACGCTTCGAACACTGGGTCTGCACCTTCTGGATTCGGGCGTGGCGGTATTGGATCGAAGCCCTCCCAGCCTGAGGTGAAAGAGTCCTCTCCATCCCCAGAAGCAGCGGCGGCGCCTGGCATTCCTTCAGCGTTTGGAGGAAGGCAACAAAACCGGTTCATACGAGAAGAAACTCCATCGACAAAGCCCATACAATTATCCGCCGATGAGCGTGCCCATTTCAGCAAACTGAAAAGTAGCTTCGGTGCGCGGATGCTGGAGAAGATGGGTTGGGAGGCAGGGAAAGGGCTTGGAGCAACGGGAGAGGGAATTGTGACGCCGATTGAAAGCAAGCTTCGTCCTCAAAAGATGGGTATCGCGTTCAAGGGGTTCAAGGAGAAGACCGAACAATCAAAGCGAGAGGCCAAGAGGCGAGGCGAAGCTGTCAGTGACGATGAGGAGGATCCATTGGTCAAGAAGATGAAGAAGAAGGCAAAGGAGGCGGAGAAGAAGCGATCTGACGTTTGGAAGAAACCAAAGAAAGTGAAGACCAAGGTCGAGCACAAGTCTTACGAACAGATCCTCGCGGAAGCAGGAGAATCTGCAGCCCCAACTGGACTAGGTCAGATCATCGATGCAACTGGCGCGGTGGTGAGTGGCCTTTCCCTTGCATCCAATCAGCATATTTGCTGACGGTTTGCCTAGCCCAAGGAAGTGTCATCTTTGGCTGAGATCTCGCTCAACACTTGGGCACCGACCAGCGACCCCACCAGAATACCCGAAGTGCGGCACAACGTACGATTAATCGCTGACGCCTGCAAAAGTGATTTAGACGGTCTTGCTCGGGAAGCAAAGTCATTGCAGGAGAGGAAGAAGTTTGTCATTCAGGAGGACGCTCGCCTGCGGAAGAAGGTAGAAGAGGAGGCAGAATGTATGTTCATTGTCATTGTCTTCATTTTGACTGGCATCTGACGCCACTTCACAGTAATCTCGCGCTTGCAACAAATCCAGCTAGTTGCCAATGAGATCCAAACAATATCCAAAGACTTGGCTTCCGTATATGAGGTGTCCTTGGATCCTCTCTCGCCCCATATCAGTCGCTTGGTCAACCAATTCCCGAATGAATTTGACAACTATCAACTGGATGAAATTGTGGTTGCTTCTATTGCACCCCTAATTCGGAGAATGGTCGCAAGCTGGAATCCGTTGGAAGACCCCTCTGCATTCCTATCGACCTTCAGGGAATGGCGAAGAGCGTTGAAGGTGGACACTGAAGCGCCAGCTCCCGCGACACAAGTGGACATATACGGCGCAAGAACGACTGTGGCTGCTCCTGCCGAGTGTGTAGTCTTTCCTCATCTTGCAGACATCACCGATACTGATCTCGTCATCCATGTCAGGGAGAAGCCGATGACACCTTTCGAGAGTTTGACTATGGGAAGTGTGGTACCAAAAATACGGGACGAGTCAGTGAAACAATCGAAAGCGCGGCTAAATTTTGCGATGCTGCTTCGTCTATGATTTGCGTGAGGGGTGCACACGAGGCGGCTGCCGGTCAATGCTTTCGCCTGATAAAACAAGAACAATCTGATAGAATGAGTGTGATATGATTATCTGTGGCGTGCGCGTTTCATTCAAAGACATGAAAGGACCAGGGATTGGAAGAAACGAACCTCCAACGTTGTACAACGACAAAGGAACTAGAACTACTTCTTCTTTCTACCTTTACCCCCACCCGACTTCGTTGTACTGGACACCGTCGGACCGGTGACCGCTTCCAATGGGGTGACGCCTTGGCTGGCGCCTCCACTGGCTCCCTTTCTCCTTTTGCCTTGGCCGAAAGTCGACCGTTCGCTCTTCTTCAACCAACGCTCTGGGTCGGGTGGAGGCGTTACCCCTGGAATGACGCCAGCAGGCACTCGTGATTTCCTGACTTTCTTCTGGATCTCTGGGGCGGGTCCTTTCTCTGCCTCGATGGTGGCGGATGTGACGGTGGGGACGACAGCTGGGGCGAGGACTGGGGGAGGCGTAGATTCCAGATTCGCGCTAACCGAGCTTGGCAATTGTTCGAGGGCGTGCAGGTAGCCTTTACTAAGGAAGTCGAGGTGTTGTTGTGACGCCTCGAGGTTGGTGAGGATATCCGATTGTTCTTCAGAGTGCTGTGGGTGTACGATTGAGTAATTAGGGGACCAGGCCGAGAGGTTAAGCACTCACAGGTTCGGCGGTGTCTAGAAGCCGGTTGTAGAGATCGAAGGCTGCCTGGTATTCACCCTCTCGGTAGTTCTGTTAAGATGGCCGTCGTCAGACACTGCAGGAAGTGGGCAGGCGATACACGTACAAGCTGAGCCTCGAGATGCAATGCTCCCCGATGATCACTCTCCTGCGCTCGCACTTCCTCAAGAACGACTCTAGCCTCCGGCTCGCGGTGCATGCGATACAGTGTATAAGACTTCTCAAACTTAGTCGATGCCTGGTCCCCACTTTCAATCAACGCAAGAGCGTTGTCATATTGCTCGGTTTGGAGCAGGAGGAATAGCTTAGTCTTCAAGGCATCCTGGTCCTGAGGCTCGATCCGGAGAACTGGCATTCATGAGGACGACGTCCAATACAAAGCTATACAATGCGTACTCTTGTCACAAGTCTTTATCGCGTTTGTGAAATGCCCTCCGTCAATCTGAGCGCAGAGCGATGTGAATAGCCGCTTGAGGCGCTCAGGAACTGGAATCGGTTGCTTCGGTGTAGCCTTACGGTTTGGACCCTTCTTCGATGGATTTGTGGGTGCGCTAGCTGGCTTCTGAGCCTGTTTAGGAGGCATTCTCGACAACGAGCGGTAATTAGGACGATGAGCGCGGTGGAGACAGATCGCGCTCGTCGCCGTCAGCAGAGACCTGGGTTCTCACGGTCTGCCCAGCGCTTGCACCGGTACCACCATCATCGACCAAGACGATGTCGACAGACGAGTTCGTTTTCTCGCTGTAGAGTGTTGAGATGTATCTAACACGATGTAGAACTCAGAATGCCGTTGAAGCCAAGGGCGAGATGAACGACGTGGCCCCCGCATCCGGCGACGCTCCAGCGCAGTCAGAACCGACGAGAAAGCGGCCACGACTGAATCTTGGTGCCCTCACAGGTGGCGATCGGAAACGCGGTAAAAGTATGCTTGGATTAGTGGTGGGTACCTTGAACAAGGCGAAGGTCGAGGACAAGGAGAGGAACGCGAGTGAAGCAGTACGTGTAACCAATTCATAGAACTTGGTCAAGGTCTAATGAAACCCAGGCAAAGAAGAGGCAGTTGATTGAACAACGGTTGCAAATCAAATTACGGAAAGAGACTGACTCTGTTAGACGTGCAGAAGAGGCAAAAAAGGACAAGACTCTGGCCAACCGAAAGGAAGAGGATCTACAACTGAAGGATTCAATTGTGAGCGTAAACTAGACTTGGTTCTATAAACTTTGCTGACAATTGTATTCAGTACAAGCTTCGGCGCAAGCGACTTCCAACGCTCGCCAACTTCCTGCTCACCTCTGACCATATACCCTCGGACGACTCAACCCCTCCTCCGTCTTCCAATCCTCTTGCCCCAGTTCCCCGTTCCCATCCACCCCCACTTTACTACCTTCCGGCTGTTCTGACTCCTGCACAAGAGGCTTTCATCGCAAGAAGAAGGGCAGAGGTAGGGACCTGCTCTTTTGAACCAGCGACCAGAGCTGACTTTCCGCGTAGGTCACAGAAGCAGCCGAGAAGGAATGGGAGCAATTCAAGGAAGAACGGGATGCAGGCATTCGCGAGATCAACGAACTGCGGCAGAAGGTTGCTGATGAGGAAGCCAGACAGAAAGCCGAGCGCGAGGGCATGGACGCGGACACCCCCATCGACACTGCGCCAACTGAGTCCAAAGATGCCGAGTCAATATCAACAGACAAGCCCCAGGAACCAGCCAAGGATGCAGCGATGGACGTGGACGACAGCGGGTCACCGCCGAAGGAATCAGAGAAATCTGAGTCGGCGGAGAAGAAGGATGAGCCCGCTCCTATGCAGGCTGATGATGACGACGCTGTAGAGTATTAGCTTAGTTTCGTGAAGTGAGCCGCCCTTCCCTTTGTCTTGCCTCGAGTTATCTGACGCTCATTGATTTCCCTTGATTAGCTCCTATTGGCTTCACTTGTGTACGTACTTTGCTTTTGTTCCCTTTCCCGGTTCTGCTTTATCACCCCTTTTTTCACGCATGTTTGCACCGCCGTCCCGTGCTTTACTTGGCCAATACATCACCTTTCAATGCCATGATGATTTGCGGTTATGCATGTTCCGAATATTCCTTTTGGATTGCCGTCTACACCGATACCCAAGACCCCATCCTGAGTGAATGATCGGTCAGTGCATAACTCGCCTCGCAGTCCCTGTCTAACACCATCATCCTGACCAGATCCCCTCCCAAACGAGTTCCGTACGTTTTGACGATACTCCAAGGACGGGTTAAGCGCCCATCTTAGCCATATCGCAATCTTCCCTTTTGGAGAGCCGAATGAGCTCCCTCTTTTGCGCGACAGCGCATCATGATCAAGTTATACTGCTGTGGTCGATGGTGGCGCCTCCACCTCGACATCTGAGCAAACCTACACAGGCGACTCACGACTTTGTCGGGCTCCCAAGGACTCTGTGTCGGTGGATGTAATGTGCATCCCGGTATGTACTCGCATCTTCGGAACGAGGTGATGAAAGCTATTCAACGCTGGGGATCCTGTGGAATTGGACAGGAGATCCCAGGAAAGCGGCTCGTTGGGGCGATGATGACCGCAAGGGAACTTTGGCAGATGCGGGAAGATTAATACTGACCGAATATCTCGGGATCTCCTCCAAGGGTATCGAGGGAATCCAATCTGGATTTCGTCTACGACCTCCTAGAAGGGAAAGTTCAATGCTTTGGCACCCCTTTGTGCTCCGAAATCCGCTACGCAGTGAATCCGGCGGGTCAAGATGCCCATTCGAGCATAGTCCGGAATTCCTGGTGCGTTCCGCGGAAGTCGTAGTTCGCTCCTTTTCCTAACCCCATGGCACTCGTGCAGCCTCACATCGAAATTCGAATAACAGTTCTATCGAATTTTGCAGTTCCTAGGCTCTTGGTACAGCCCAGCGTCCACCTATCCCAAGTGGCTGACGACCACGCTGGATTCATGGGACGGTCGAGGATGTGGCTGGCAACGTTCACTTGCTATTTAGCGCTAGCCTTGGGTTAAGCGCGGACGCCCTACCTTTCTGAACCCTTGCTTTCGTAGACGATGTATCCCGGTCTCTCTTTTACAACTGACAGCCAATCCGGGTCGAACTCAACCCGCCTCTCGTATGACGACAAGGAGAAGTCACGGTATTCCACTATCAACAATTCAGGTACGCCACCCTTCGGCCTTCGCGCTATATGATCGCGCTCTAATTCAAGGCGATACAGGCAGTCATATAGACAGCGACGATGTCTATCCGCTCGACCTTCGTAGAACAGGCGCAAGGCCAGAATCTCCCCCGCCCATCCCGCCTAAGAAGTCCACACCGCGTAAGCTTCTTTGGGCGATACTCCTCGGTCCGCTCGTCCTCGCCCTCGTCGTCGGCATACCTGTTGGGCTGGCCTTCTCTCGAGCTAGCCGGGTGGACACTCATCAAGAAAACGCTAAGGAACCTCCAAGTGCGAATGGTACTGGGCGTACGGATGTAGAGCCTACTACGGGTGGGGATGGTTCGATTGTGAAGATGGAAGATGGGACGACGTTCGTGTATTCGAACCCGTTTGGTGGTTACTGTTGGTATTCTCCCCTACGTGTTTGTTGTGCCTCGCTGACCGGCGTCGTTTGCATGGTAGGGGTATATGATCCCAACAACCCGGTAGATGATAGTGCTCGGCCGAACAGCTGGACGCCGCCTTTGAACGAGAGCTGGGATTGGAATAATGGGAAGATATACGGGTCTGTAATCCTGTCTCTCGAGCCCTCAATTGAATGCAGTTGTACTGATACTTGAGTTTGTAGTGTCAACTTGGGAGGCCTGTTTGTTCTTGAACCGTTCATTACGCCAGCCCTGTACCAACGATACGACGGGGCTCTAGATGAATGGACTTTGAGCACGATGATGGCTGCCGACACTGCGAACGGTGGCCTGAACCAATTGGAAGAGCACTACAACACGTTCATTGCGAGTGAAGCCCTCTCTTCGCGTTCTACATTTACTGACTTTGGCGCTCAGACAGAGAAGGATATCGCAGAGATTGCTGGTGCAGGCCTGAACTGGGTGAGGTTGCCGATCCCGTTCTGGGCTATTGAGACTTGGGCAGGGGAGCCTTTCCTCGCCAAGACTAGTTGGAAGTAAGCCGAGCCGACCGTTTTGTATTCTTTCATTTCTTTGACCACCTGGCATAGGTATATCGTTCGCTTGCTTGGATGGTGTCGTAAATACGGCCTTCGCGTCAACCTGGACCTCCATACGATACCCGGCTCGCAAAACGGTGCGTCCCCAAGCTCCCCGCTTCCGTCAGTAGCCCATTTAAATTTGCACCGTAGGTTACAACCACTCTGGTAGAGCTGGAGAGATAAACTTCATGCAAGGAATCATGGGCCTGGCCAACGCACAACGGGCGTTGAACTACATTCGTACCATCACCGAGTTCATTTCTCAGCCTGAATGGAGGAATGTCGTGCCATTCTTCGGTATACTCAACGAACCGATTATGCCCGTCATAGGCGTAGGCCAGCTTCAGAGCTTGTGAGCACAGCGACATGATCTCGTTGACGGATCTAACTGAATCTCTTTGAAACTAGTTATGTCGAGGCGTACCACGATAATCAGGAATATCACTGGATACGGCGCTGGAAACGGGCCTGTTATCGGTATACACGATGGGTTCGCTGGTCCC
>JANDKE010001717.1:0-12942 GCA_027627275.1 Coprinellus aureogranulatus | reverse complement strand
TAGATGTGGGGACGTAGGGCAAAAATGCGAACGCACATTGCACTTGCAGATTTAAATGCGCCGACAGCACTGGAGGCTGACATGGACAGAGGCTGACACTTTGTGCCCCGCCAGCGGCATGGACGCGTGCCCGCCGCTTGCCAGGGGCATCCACATCAAGGTATATGATTTTGTCGTGGTATTTTGTCGGGTCTCCTGCTGAGATTGTTATTGCCAGGCCTTAGCCGTGCCATGAGATCTTCCGTAGACTTCTGGTCATGAAAGAAGGGTACTATGAACTACCAGTGTGACACCCAAGTTGCGCAAGGGATTGCCTAGATCATTGGCTGATGCTGGTCAAATGTTGGGTACGAACCTGACTTTCAGAATTATCACGATCAGCGGCGTTCTTCAAGTCTCTGTGCGTTTTCCTTCATGATATCTCTCATATTTTTGAGCGCTTATTTGGCGAACGCTGATCACTGATGTCATAGGGGCTCAACGACCGCTCATTTCCATCTATTTACACGAAGATCGCTGAGGGATGTACTCTTGCGAGCTCCAGATGAGCTCACTCGGATCCGCGCTATTCCACTGGAGGTGGCAAGGGTATAGATCCTCTCGAAAAGAACGGGTAGGTAATCGTGCGAATGCGAACGCTGGTCTCTTTAGCCTGTGCTTACCGCAAGCGACAAAGAGCTCGACCACGAGATGGACTTGTGAACGCCTTCTAAAATCTAGTACGTTCGACCGATCTAAGAACACTAGAATAAGGCCGACTAATGGACCGTTAGGCAAGTGCAACCCCGGATTTTAATGAGCGGAAGAGTTACTTCGCTCACATCGGCGTTAACGGTGGGTTATTTCCCTCGAAATACGCCTAACGGCACCTTTCTTGTTCTCAACTAGGCCTATAAAACGGGGTAGACTCACGGGAAGCTGCGAGTGAGAGGCGGACGGAACCTCGGTGTATAATTGCATGTTAGTTCCGCATGATTGTGACGAGTGCGGGGAACAAAAGACCATCGTCGGGGGAGCTCGCATGGGGGAAAGTCTATCGGAAGCTTTCCTCGAGGTCATGAACATTCATGCAGGCACCGAGTGGTGGGTGGGGTGGGCGCTACAATACGAGGGCTGCGGTTGGGCGTATTCAAGCTATGGGTGATCTTTCATGCCAATGGGTCAAACTATCAACCGCTCTAGACTCTGCCGTAGCCATCGCAGCGGTTGTTACGTTTTTCTAGTGCGGATCGCCCTAAAATTGAGTGTGCTACAGTCAGCGCTAAGCCAAGAATGGAAAGATCGGGATGGGTGAGAGTCAATCTGAGCGAGAAAATTCGTGGGCTGCCGACACTCTGGGTGGTCGAGTGCATGAGAGTAATATCCAGGAAGCCTCGAGGCCGCATGCGAGCCTTTTCCGAGTGCCCAGGGTCGAAATATCCGGGAGGCGAGGGAAGCCCGAGCCATCGCCGATGCTGTGCCGGGCTCTGCGTTGTTGTGGCTTGTTGTGGCGTCGCTGCGGATATTAGAGTCGCCACGTCAGCGAAATGGAAATTCCCCACTGCTACCACGTATGTAGATTTGTCCTGTGCCCCTTCCGAGTGCAGTATCCACCTTCTTTTCCACCACAACCACCATATGGCCTCCTCACCGTTTATCGACCCTTCGTCGCTGGCCATGTCGTCGAGCACCGCCCTTTCGCCGTCGTTCGACTCGCCCTCACCGTCCCCCTCGTCCCCCTCCCATGATCTTCCCTCAGTGAGTGCCACGCAAATTTTGGTTCTCGTCGTGCTGATATCATCCTCAGACTTCCTCACAACCACCCCGCAAGCGGGCACGCACCGAACTCTCCTCAGAAGAGCGCAAGGAAGCTCGCGCACACCGTAACCGTATCGCCGCCCAGAACAGCAGGGACCGACGGAAAGCACAATTCGCCTACCTCGAGCGCAGAGTTGCTGAGCTCGAGGAGGAGAACCGCCGCCTCCGAGCAGGAGTCCCCCTACCACCACCCACCGCCGCCCCCATGATTGCCATGGCCCCCACTCCCAACCTTTCCGCAGTCAACCTCCCCTCACTNGCNTCGTTAGCCAGCGTCGCTGCATCCGCAGCAGCAGCTAGTATTCCCATGCGGTCTCCNGAAGAGGAGCTCCGNATGAGGCGCGAGCANGAGAGNGAACGGGAAAANGANGANCTCAAGGAGCGTATCAANACCCTTGAGCGGGGTTGGGANGNCGTTGTCAAGGCNTTGGCCGCACAAGGCCTGCCTACTGGAATCTCCCCCTCCAGCAATGACTCGCAATCNACTTCCAACAACACCTCATCAGCCCCCAGCAAACCCAGTTCATCTTCGACCAATAACGCCGGTCCGTCAACGTCGGCTGTAACAACACCATCACCGACCACAATCTCGCCAGCGAACAACCTGTCCTTGAATGGATACGCCGCCTTCCCCTCCCCTGCACCATCACATTCATCCCTGGATATCAACGAACTCGACCTCTCCTCCGTACCCGCATCCACCCCCTTCGCCCTCCAGCCCTCCATCCACACTCAGCCAACTGAGCCTCTTTCCACGTCTGTGTCTATCCCGTCGATCGACAAGAATTCCACTCGCCACCTAGCACGGGTGGCGACCATTGAACCTTCGGGTTTGATGTCCCTGCAGCGGGTGGGTTCTCCGTCGTCGGCCCTGATGGATATCAGGCTTCGAAAGCAGGTCTCGGCCATGGCTACCTCCCGTCCCCGAGCATCACCGACGATGATGACTTTGGATGCGACGAGGATGCCAAGATGGAGGATCTCTTCCGGGAGATCTTTGTTGAGAGCACCGCACCGACAGCGAAGGACGAGCTCAGCGAGAACGCTGGCTCTGGATTGCCGGAAACGTCAGTTGATTCTGGCGCGCTTTGGCGGGGCGATGCCTCCCAAGCGCAAGTAGTGGGAGCTGGGAAGACGGCTGGGGAGGCTGGACAGGGTGTTGAGGGACCAAAAGGTGGGAGTGTGGGAGAGAGTGGAGAGCGGCAACAGGTTGAGGTGGTTGTTGGGGAGAAGAGGAAGAGGGAGGATGAAGATGAATCGACTGTGTTGACCTCGATGTCGGACGAAGAAATGCAGCGCATGCTCAGCGAGATGGAGGTGACCATGATGATGGGCAACTTCGACCCCAATCTGGTGCTTCCCGTCGACAACTTTGGTACCCTCGACAACGGTCTTGTCGGCTTCAACGACGTGCCTCCCTTCATGGAGTACGCCGCGGGTTGCCAGGACTTTGGGATGTGGGCGCCTACCACTATCGCGCCCATGACCTCAGTCTTCTAGAGGGTACCAGCCAAGAAGAGTTGGTTGAGTGTGTTTCTGGACCTAGAGTCCGTCTGTATGGGTGTCGCGCTGGGCTAAGCCAGGCTGATGGACGCATTTCACACAATCGTCGCGTCGGAATCGGCTGTTGGGCTTCTCATCGCGCTCCCACTTCTGCCCTAGTGGCATCGTCGTCGTCATTGACACAAAACTGTTATTCGTCTTCGTCGGTTCAGTTCCCTTTTCTATTCTCCTGCTCATTGTCATCCATCTCATCTATGTACTCATATGTCGTCTCGGGTTCATCATTCCATCTCTCTTTCTCGTCTCCTATTTATTATTGTTCATATATAGTCATTCTCATCTCTCGTCATCGTTTCATACTATAGTCTACCTCTCTATTCTCTCTCCCGGATTTTTTTGGCCCAGAGCAGGATTATTCTTCTTGGTTTCCTTCGCGCGGACGCTTCTTTCACTTCGCTAGCAGGAGGTTGTCGTTGTGGGCGGTTCGCTTCTCCCGCTCACTCGCGCTTCTGTGCTCTATGGCACGCCACGGAGGGTCGATTTCCTCAAGCGCCTCCCCTTCCTTGGAGGTGCTGCATGGCGTTGGTCTTTCCAGCCACTTTGTACTGGTTCGTCGCTTTCGAGCTGGGATCCTTACTCTCATTGCGCTCCTCGCTTTCGCCTTTCCTCCTTCGACTCTCCCTTTACCTTTGTCTATGGGTCACATCCTCCTGTCCCTCCGGCGTCGGGCCTGTCGCCCCTCACTCTCTCCTGCCGTTCGAACCCTCCCTCTGCACGGTGTAGTCCGCGGTGGCCGCTCCCCTAACGGGTCGTAGCAGTAGCCTGTTGGACGATACGTCGCGAGGGTTGTTGTGAGATGGTAGTTGGTGTTTGAGGTGTGTGTATGGTTTCTCGGTCGTGCGGTTGGATTTGGGGTGTTTGGGATCTGTGGGTGAGGGGTTGGGTGGGTCGGAGAGGAGGTCGGGGGTTGGGTGGTGTATTTGGGGGAAGGGGTTCTGGTTAGAGGTGTGGGCTGGTATTTGGGTGGTTGGGAGACTGTAGCTTGGAGTTTGTGTATGATGTTTGGGATGTTGTAGATGTAATTTTGTCGCGCGCATCTTGAATCTTGATATTGTCTTGCTCTGGGATTATTTGCGCGCACGGTTGAAGCCATAGATCAAATCGCTAAAAGGTGAGTCTCCTAGTAGTCTGTCAGTGCTCTAGGGCCACGACGATTCGCGAAGGAGCAATAACTCGTTTAATGCCATTTCTTTGGTAGCTTCGCCGAGGAGAGTTGGCGTAGTTGGCGTTGGCAAAGAATGAAACAGACGCGTTATTTGCATCTGTTGTGAATCCACGCAGCCAGCGCGTCGATCATCAATTGCTTCCGTCTATCATCCACGTTGTCTGACTCTCCCTCCACTATCATCCTCATCGTCTTGTCTTTCCTCTGTACCTCGGCCATCTGCTAGCTAGGAATGATTCTAGGGCAAAGGCTTCCAGAATGACTCGGAAGTCAAGGGCTATTCTTAGGCAATGGACGGCAAGAGATAAGAGCGACTGAGCGAACTGCAGACTCGGAAGCCATCTACTCCGACGACAAGCCGCTGGTATCTGAGCTACGGGGAAAGCGGTGGTCTCGGAGGATGAAGTAGATCTTGATCAGGGCTCAAGGACTTCCACTAGAACAGGGCAGTCGTTCGTTCAATCTGAACCTGATCATACCGCCATAAACCCACCAAGGCGCAGAAACCATTACAACTCCCAACGTCGAGAGTGACTCATGTGTCTTTTCCCTGGAACCGATCCAGGATTTCGACTGGAAGGAAAGCCTACCGAACACCTCTTTGGTTAAGGCACGAACACGTGTCGCACACACACATCGCCCACACCAATGAAACAGGAAAAAACGGAATGGCTGAGTTTAACTTGGGGCCTCGTGCTGCACATTGGTGAATTATGAAATTTGACCCTATAAGATAAGATTATGGGCAATCAAACTCCCCATTACCCCACGCTTCTGCTGCCCTTTCCAGAGATGCCCTCTGAAATCCATGCGCGCAACCTCCCATCGGCCATAACCAGGAGGGAGAGGACCAGGGCTTCCGCACTGGAGTCCCAGCCTGCGGGCCTGGAACATCGCTGGACTTGGCATGGCTACCCCCAGAATTCGTCTCAATCCCACCCTCAATCGTCTGGGCGTTCTCGCACGGGCGCAAGACCTGGGGGAACGCTGGCTGCCATTCCGCAAGCGAGGATGACTGTTCCAGTTCACGATCTTTCAAATCACCATTACGGTAACACTTGTTAGTGCAATCCCTTCGTCCAGGCCAGCAACAGTGGAATCTCTAATGATAAACTCGATTCAACAGATAATACCACGAATACAGCAAGTGGTTCAGGTCCAGCATACTTCATCAACCATGTGGAAAACGCATCCTTTCGGACTAGGACAAGCTCAGGTTAGTCCGGCTAGCCTCATGCTTCGCTTGGCCACACATTGACCCTACCCGAAATGTATCAGACTTGCTGCTTTTGAACGGTCTGTTACCCAAGCATCCCGAAGTCATGGACGCGCGGAACAATTATCTTCCCGACAGTCGTTTACATGAGGAGAGACTGGTCGCAGACTGGGCCGACAACCCTGCCGGCGAGCTGGTTCTATGCATCCACGGTGGTGCCGGCATGGGGAAGACGACTCTAGCCAGGCGCATCCAGCTGGAGTATCGCTCAAGAAACAGGCTGGCCGCCGCCGTATTTCTAACCGCTCTCCAGGGAGATCTTCGCAAACCCGAATCCGTCGTTCAGATAATCGCCGGTGAGCTGGGGAGGATGCACACCAAGGCCTGCTCTTCCATCGTGGCAGCCGTGCATCGGTGCCATGGAGCTCCTCTTCACACACAGTTGCAGAAGCTGATTGTCGATCCGCTGCGATCATTGGCACTTGGGCGCCCCCTTATCGCTGTCATGGACGGGACAGACGAATTGCCTTCTCATCACCTTTTCCTTGAGGCGCTCACCTGCCTCAACCGGCACTCTGATTTCATCCGCTTCCTTGTCCTAGGTAGGCTAGAGCCTCGAGGAAAGGCTTTCCGACATCTTTCGGCCAAGTCACATCTTCTGCATCCAGTCTCGAGGACGGTAATGGAGAGTTACATCAACCGGAGGTTCGATGGGGTTGAATGGGGGCCTGGCATGAGACCCAGGTCGCGTGATGTCGCTCGGCTTGCTGAAAAAGCGAGCGGACTGTTCATCTGGACTGCAACTGCATGCTCCCTCATCGAAGATCGCCTAAACCCTTTGAGCCCCCGGGACACAATCTCAGCAATTTTATCTTCTCGGCGTGGTTCAGGCGGCAGTGGGGATATGGGACAACTCTATCGCCGTGCGATCGTGTTGCTCTTCCCGACACCTGAACATCAGGAGACCGCTCAGAAATTCCTGGGTGCTATTATGGTCTTGCAGGAGCCCCTTCCGCTCAGGGCATTCTCAACTCTGGTCGGGATGCGGACTTCCGTCATCGAGAAACTTCAACAGGATCTCAGTGCTCTCATGATTCGACGGCCTTTCGATTGGCAATCCATGGTATATCCCGCAAGGACTGTCTGCCATCTCTCCTTCGTTGAATTCCTTGAGGTATCCCCAGCCCATTCCGCCTCCGGGATACTAATTCGATTATCGGATTCGCATTCAAGCTTAGCTGAGGCGTGCCTCGAAGAGCTTATACGATTCCTTCCCACTTCGCAAGACCTCGACTTCCTCGATCTCTCGGAAATTCGGCTCTATGCAATCAAGTTTTGGGCCTTCCATATATCTAGGGGTTCTCCGTCCGTCGAACCTCGTTCGAGTGCTGAGTGGCAGGGGACGCGTGTTTGTTCCCTTCTCGACAAAATCCCTATCGACGCCCTATATCAGTGGGCGGTCCTCCTCCTTCCTTTCGGGCCCGACTTCACATTGGCTATGCACACCTACAGCAATGGCGACAAGGGAAATTTGTTGCGGTTTGTGGGCGGGGCACTCTGCAAACCTGACGCGAGCCCTTCGACACTCGGAATCTCCTGTTTTGATGTCGCTGTTCGGCTTCAACCAAATGACGAGGATGCTTGGATCGCCTTAGGAGCTGCTCATCTGGCGTTGGCGAGCATAGAGGGGCTGAAAGATGCGGCCGATCAAGCAGTCGCGGCTTTCAGAAACTTCCGGTGTTCCAGTGGTAATGACCCGTGTTCGTTGCCGGCGCTCTGCAGGGCGTTATGCGCTCGTTCCCAAAGTTCTTCCACTCCGAAAGATTTAGATGAGTCCATATCCCTACTTCGAAGCGCGCTCCAGCTTCCAGATCTCGCCCTCGAAAATGGTTCACTGGCGGAGGAGCTATTATACCTCTTAGCGTGCTCACTCTATTTCCGCTCTCTTGTCACCAACTCCCTCTGTGACGTACAGGAATCGGTTGGGATGTCGCAGAAGACCGTCATGTTAGGTCCACCCGTCCATCTCGACCGCTCTAGGGCTAAATTCCTTTACATCTTCGCCTCAGCCATCCATCGACGGGCTATAGTGTCCCAATCCAACGATGATTCGGACCTGAACGAAGCAATTGGTCTTTATAGGCAACTCATCGAATATTGCCCACCCGGAGATAGTTCTCGTGCTGATTACCTGCACTCTCTTTCTGAGGCCCTTTGCGATTCACTGTCCAGGTCGACCTCTCATGATGAAGCCCGAGAGGCAGAAGCCCTTTCTTTGGTACGCGAGGCGATGTCTCTGGACCCATTCAGCCCCGGGCTGTACCCGGAGATCTTGCTTGTCTTCTCCCGCTTGATCTTGCGCCGCCACGAACGAGATTCAGGGCTTGTGTCAGAGGAACTCGTGGAAGCTTATTCCCTTTGCTGTGACGCAGTCTCATCGTGTACTCCGGACCATCCCTTACTTTCAGTATTCGCCGAACTGGAGTCCAAGTTGGCAGCCCTTCAGTCTGATGTATATACCGTCGCTTAGATAGGCACATAAGCTGAACAAGCACGACAGGTACATACTACTGCGAAATGCGAATACGCAGGCCCTAGACCCACTATTCTGTCTCTACGACTTCCGCCGTTCATTGACAGGTTGAGATCGCTACCGCAACATACATACATACAATGCCGTCGAAATTGGCAATGGGCAGTCTTGGAGTCGTTAGTGTAGCGCCAGGCAACTGGCGATAGTGGAGTGGCGATAATGATGTACGATCGATAGTAACAGGACAATGAGCGTTATAAAAGAGTGTTGTCATTTGAAAGGTGAATGCGTTATTGTGACTCAGTAGACGTATACCTCAGAGCCACGGGCCCACCGTGCCTTTGGCTGATAATCCAGAGGCGACCTCATCCTCTTCTTTACGCTAACGTGCAGCTTCGGTTGGGCGTCAGGGATCTTCCTCCCCTTCCCGAGATTCATACTATGAGGATCGTCAATATATGGACATCGTTATTCGCCCTGAACTCGAGTACTCACCCATGCCTCTTCCTCCAGACGCCTTCCTTGTCCTGCCACACCCTATGAAGCGGCAAGACTTCCAGTAGCCACCACGCTTTCCTCCTTTTGAGTTCGTCGTGAATGGGTTCCAGCGCGTCCATATCGTTGAGGATGATTTGGCCGAAGGTAGGCTCGATGCTGAGCTCGATACCAGCACGGGCGAGGGCATCAGGGTCCCAGCGGATACCGCAGTTGGAGGCGACGATTTCCCGGACCATCCACCGCAGGCTGATATTGGAGAGGTTCTGCGTTTCGGTGTTGGGCACGGATCCTCCGCCGACGTCTAGGAAGGGCTTTTTAGCTCGGGGCGAGATGGGAAATTGGGACGAGCTTACCACTATGACAGCCTGCGAACCAAACCTCGAGAACGTCATCTACCTCGCCCTTCTCCGACACACCCCTAACGAGTTGGTTCTCGGGAACATATCTCGCCTTCACCGCACCATCCTTCTTCGCTTCGATCAACGCCTTCGTCGTCTTACTTTTCCGCGGGATCCTCCCAAAGAACTGACACTTGGGTACCTCGCGCTCTTCGTCTTCAACAGGCAACGTCGAACTCGTCGACTCCGACTCACTCCTCTTCTTGACATAACTGCCATGCTCAGGGTCGAGCGCCGCAGCCTGCTCATTCGGCGCAGGCCTATGGTAATAGTTCGGCTGGAACTTAACCCTCCTCTCATCGAGAGCCAACGCATGCCGGAAGGTCTTGATCGACTTGTTCGAGTTCGTGAACGGTAGAGTCCGCTTGGTAATGATCCCGACGCTTGCAACCGTGTCCCAGACGCCCATGAACTCGACTTTGACGTCCTGTGAATAGGTCTGCTTGAAACCTTTGCAGAGTTCGACGCCTTCTTTGTCTTCGCGTTTGTAGAGCTTGTAGGCGAAGGGGACTTGGGCTTGGTTGCCGCGAGGGAGGAGGCCGGCTTTGTATAGGAAGCCTGCGAGAGCACTAACTTGAGGTCAATAGGACGCTCGTCCGAACAGAAGGATGGACAGCATACCGGGCTGTGTAGGCGCCTCTTGAGAACCCAAATATGCAGATCTTGTCACCCTGACGGTAGTTGTCGACGAGAAATCGGTAGCCCTCCATGACGTGGTGGTCGAGGTACCAGGCTAAAGCGAGGTCCAGCCATTTCGCTCCCCAGTGAAAGACGGGAGACACGACTCCTGGTTCGAACCAAGTTCCAACTCCTGGCTGGTAGTAACAGAGCTGCTGGTCGAAGTCGTTCTTCTTGAGGAGAGCGAATAGTTTGACGACGTTGGTGTTCTGGCGGATGCTTCAAAGTCAGAGGCAGAGTAAAAGATAAGGGGCGACGACGTACATCTTCGTCATACTCATTCGACGTCCCGTCGAAGCATAGGACCAACGTCCGAGGCTCCCCACCTGGAACTTGAACCTTCTCCGAAGTCCTGGTGACATCCGAGCCAGATTCATGGACCACGGTGATGGAGGAGTCCATCCGCCTCTGGGGCTTCCTATGGTGGTGAAAGGGATTCGTGGAAGAGCCGGAAGAGGGCATTCGAAAGTCGGCGGATGGCAGTTAGGTGTTCGTGCGGTTGAGCCTGGTGGGCGTGTTGGCAATTTCGATAGGGGATCGTTAAGTACATCCTGTAGCCCAGAACAAGGAAAGCTGCGTCGCAGACAAGACAGAGTTTTCGCGAAGTTACATATCGAGGGCCCTGAAGCGCAGACGCGTCTAGCGAGGTCGCCGAAGACAACAGATCAGCTTTATGAATGTTTTAGCGCCCGGCTGGAACAAGTGCGCAGAGGATGGCTAGAACCCTTGTTCAGGTGCAGATACTCCCGCAGAAGAGCACTAAATGACACTACCGGGCGCAGTGGCGATGGAGGCACGAGAATTCCCCCGCCTGTGCGTGTCATCATGGTGGAGGGGACACAAGGAGCTCCAGCGCTTCCAGCGTGCTCTATTACCTGCCCTAAATGCAGAGTGATGGCGGGGCGAGCCGCGAAGAGCTCCAAGCTCCCTTGGGCTATGACCACGACTGCAACCAGGAGGATGATACGTTCAATGCGATGAGCCACTTCAACAATCATCGAGTTTCCAAGCAGACCGAGTACAGCCCAAGTCTCCGCAGCCTCATGGGATGATCGTTGTTGTCAACGGCTGATGCACTGGTCCTTCACCTCTTTTCTCCAACCTCCACCACGCGTTTTCTGCCACCAGTAGTGGCTCGTTATGCTCTAAAGCGATGTTCTTGAAATTTACCTACCTTGTACTCGCCTGTTGGAGGGCAGCTGTCGCCAATGGCGTGTACGTCCCTGCCTCGCCCACGAATTCGACTTCGACGGATAGCAGCGGCCTGAACTTGACGGAGACGTCCCAGATAACGATGCAATGGTGGTCGCATGGGTACGGATATGCGTGTGGGATAAAGACAAGGGTGACTTATGTGCGGTGGTAGCTCTTACGCCAGCCATATCGCAACGGGATCGAGGAGGGAAGGTAGCACGGGAATCAGCAAGGTGAGCCGTATTCGAATATAATGCGTAGAGGAAGCGCTAATCCTTTTAAAGGGCATACTCCTTCACCTACATCCTGATAATTTCACATCCACGACTGAAGGCAGTGCGTACACGCCTGTTGCAGAACGAATGTTTCAAGTGCTGACCGCTTCTACTCTTCTAGCCAATACACCTTGGATCGCGTTCATATCTTGCGACGCCGACCCGGGACCCTTGACCGACACCGACGTCTTCACATTGGCCCAGAGCAAGGGAGCTGTTTCTGCAGTGCGTATTCCCCAGCACGTAACTTCAGATTTCCATACGTATCTGAGCGCCATCGTGACAGGTTCTTTACTCCTCGTATTCAGAGACCTGCTTGCTCGCCCCAGATTTCCAGGCTTCCCACTACACATCGTCCTCCGGCATTGACATCTTCGTAACCTCCGCCCAGGCAGACGGCGCTATCATCGACTACCAGTTCGGCCAACTGGATGCAGCTCCAGAGCAATCCCTAACAGAATACGATTCCGCACTCCTCAATACTTCGTACACGGACGTCACGGATTCGATTGAGAAAGAATACCCTGTTTCTGGAGGGTACTTACTTACGACGCTCGAAGCCTGGAATGCTACGGAAGATGCGTTCACTGATAATGGCGGGACAACCGAAGGAGGTGGTAGTAACTCGACGGAAACGGGGAATGGGAATCAAGGGTCTTGGGCACGTCGGGCGAGCAAGGAGAGGTATTTTACGATGTGAGTGCAGTTTGGATCTCTCCCCGCTGTGATGCTGAAGACTTCTAGGTCGATTTTACCTTGTATTACCGCTTTCACCCTACAGAGCTTCTGGTAAAATGAGGTCGCCTACCTGAGGATAAACTCGCTTTGTGGCTCTTGCGGATAACGGACAACGGCTTCTCTTGGCCCATGTCGTCAGATAAGCAGGCTACTATCGATGTCGACTACCCAGGTCTCTGGCTCTTCTTGGACACGACATGACGTACACCAAGCGCACCTCTACCTTACCGATTTGGAACTCCTTCTGCTTATAGCGCGAGCGATTCCATCCTCCCCCGGCCCTTGGTGATCGACGCTCACGTACCGTCTGCGTTACTTGCAGTTACATCGACGTTTGAATGCATAACATGGAGCGGTGCCTAAGAGAACCTTGGGTGGCAATGGTATGGCACTTGCGGCGCGTCAGTCGCATATCCCGCCCAAACAGTACAGCGCACCATCATTTACAACTTCTTCTCTGCGGACGTAGTCTGTCGGGTGGCTGAAGCACCCTTGCATCGCTTCTCCGGGGCGAAGGATAATTCCTGACGTGGCTTTATCCATTACCAGTGCCTTCGAATGGCCGGAAGTGGTAGAATACGCCTCTTTACAGGTTCATGCTCTCGGTCTACCTCTCGCAACTTTGTGCCCTGTAATCTCGACCAACGTTCCAAATTCTCCTCAGAAGCATTCCGCAGGTACGTCCTGTCCTCGGTTCTCTCATCTCTACTCTCGAATGCTATCTTACGAATCATTTTATCGAAGTCTTCTAGTCTCTTTGGTCTCGAATGCAGCGGGACTAGAAGTTTGCGGACGCCAGGCACACGCAATCCCCTGCATGACCGGGCCCGACGTTATCTCTGTGCGACTGGCGCTCTCTCGCGCTCGGTTCGGGTTCGGCTGGGGGA
>JANDKE010001716.1:0-12945 GCA_027627275.1 Coprinellus aureogranulatus | reverse complement strand
AGATCGGTCAGTATAACGTCGAATTTTCCGCAGAGAAGGATAATATTTAACTTCTGATCTCTGCAGACTCTTTGGTCTCTGGCGCCGTCGTCACCGTCGACAACGTTACTCCCCTCGTTCTCGACCTCGTCAACGCTGTGAACACCGCCACCGCGTCCCTCCAGGTCTTGACCCCCGTCGAGAAGGTCACTGACGAAGTTAAGGAAGAAGTTGGCCAGGCTGTCGCCGAGATCTACGCTGTAAGTCCCCGCCCATGGCATTTCTTCCTACCTGTACTGATACTCGTTCCTCAGAAAATTGGCAAGACCGTCCAGACTGTCCAGGCTCTCGGAGGAGAGGTCGCCCAGGTCATTGAGACCACTGGCCTCACCGTCGCTCTCCAGGGTCTCCTCGCCGGTCTCCAGCAGCTCCTCAAGGGCGTTGTCAAGGTCGTCTCCAACTTGTAAGTTTCTTTCCTCTTCTTCGACGTAACGGAGCGAATACTTAACTTCGTCCTCGTAGGTTGGCTGCTCTCGGCCTCGGCCCCGTCCTCAGCGCTTTGGGCTTGAACCAGCTCCTCGGCGGTCTCTTCTCTGGCCTCGGCCTCCTCTAAACTGCTAGTCCCCAAGACTATCACCAACCCTCTCCCTGAAAATCGTGTTTTTCAGTCCTTTCTTTATCTGCCTACCAGCCCACATTCATTTGGCTAGAGACGTGAACGTTGACGTCGTCGATAGCTGTATACCATAGCACGCATAATACCAAACGCTTTGAAATCTCATCTGAGCCCATCGCTGGCAAGTGTTTCAAGTGCCCGATGAACAGTTATCGGTAGTATCATCATGACATTGCGGTAAGTCCGCCGAGGTGGGGGTTGTCGGATAATTCTATTTGGAAACCCCTAGACCCGGGTTTATATGGAAACCCCAGACGATTTTGAGATAGTGAAGGGGTTCAGACCCGGCTGATGGTCGGCGCCGAGCGGCGACCATCGTATGATGCGCCTCCGTGCGCACCGATGGGGCGGGCAAGCACCATCATGCCTTTTGCATGCATTTCGAAGGTTGAGAGGCTTGCGGGAGCACACCAAGAGAGCCTGAGCTTGGCCCTAATGATGTTAATATATGAGTCCCGTAGTCACACATCCGTGGAAAAATGAGGGTCGAATTGGGGTCGAAGTCGCCGTCGGGAGTCAGGGGCTCGATTACCACTGCGATCGATGTGTTTGGAGCCCTTCCGCGTGCTAAACACAATCTTTCTCTATGCTTCGCAATGGTACGCGTACTCTCGTCCCACCCCACATTGAGGCGGCGCTGTTCTCCTCCTCTGAGTGGATTTCCCGGTGTATTTTCGATCTTATTCGATCAGATGTTCTCCCTGTAAACAATTGAGCCCAAATTTCACTTCGCTGACCTCGCTACCTTCGTTCACTGTCAGTTGGTATGTGATAGAGCTATATACGGCAAAATCATCGATTGGTACTATGGGGCGCGCATACATGAAGCAATCGGAATGCTATATCGCTCAGCAGCAACTCGCGAGAGGCCAGTGAGGCGCTCTCCGGCCGTGATCGGTGATGCGCCTTCAGGTGGAGGCCGCAACTCTCCGGACGCAGACAGGGTTTCCAGACAAGAAACCCCATAAACGGGGTTTCCAAATAGAATTATCCCGACAGATACGCTGGATTTTTGCATAACCGATGTCGCCTGGTGAATGAATGACAAGGATCCGGAGGCGGAGGCGTCCTTCATCGATTTCCCGGCGGGCGCTTGTTCCACCCGTGCCTTACCATCAACAATCCAGCCCCCCGCAATCTTTCAATCTTTCCCAATCCTCCTTCCTTCATCCCGACTCGGAATCAAAAAGCCGTTCTCTGAACGCCGTCATAAGCGTATCATCCCGCGAGCCACAAAGAAGTCGGTTAGGCGCTTACCTATCAGTCAGGTGTAGCCTATGTAAGTACTCGTTTCGCCGGTTTAAGCGCACAAACTACCATCTCTGAGCACATTCAATTGACAAGGCCTCGAAGCCATGATCAGGTCCGTCGACGTCTAGCTTCAGGTCCGCCTAGATCCTACTCAATGTCGCCTCCGACGCGGAAGCTAATGAGGCGTCGGAAAGCTTATGCCACATTGAGGCAGGCACACTGCAAAAGGTTGTGACGAAGGCGCGAATGATCGTGAATGAAACGTCAGATTCTCAAGCTACAGCACTCACTTGCCTGTTACATTCGAGACGGCAAGGCAAATGTCGGATGAGATGAACGACTGGGTGCCTTTCCTAACGATGCGATTGGCAAGGCTTTTTGAAATACGCTTGAAATTCACGGGCGCTCTGCCCGACGATCGTACGAGCACAAGGCGGAGGGCGCGTCATTCACTGGACAGCGTGAGCATAGATGCATATGGTACGTACTCGTTCCTTCGCTGCGATTTCCCGTGTCAGTGACTCACCTTTCTTTCGAATTCGTGCCTTCTGCTCCTTGTTGTGGCACATGGGCGATCAGGACGCGTGATTAATTAGCGTGTCCCCCGGTCGTCGAGGTCTAGACCCTGCCCTGACACGCGAGATACTGCATCATCGCATGATCAAGTGACCGGCCGGCGTCATTTGGGAGTCCTCGTACGCCGCCTTATCTCGAACGGTATTCCCCATCCACTTTGTATGACTGCTTCTGGCTCCCTGTATGTTCTGTTTGCGGTCACAGAATCAAGGAACAGTACCTTCGGGCCGCAATTGGTCGACAAAAGAAGCAGAGGAGTCTGGACAACTTGTGGAACTCCATTCACTTTACAACGCCCTACCACCGCTGGTGAAGGACTTGAAACGACTGAAAGACGGAAGTAGATCGCAACTGGACCGACCATCGCAAGGCCAGACTCAGGAATGACCCTCATTTGACGAAATGCCGGGGACGCGCTCACCCATCTGAACGGAGATCATCGCTTCGATGCTTTGTTCTCCTTGCCTTCCATGGAAGCGCCCACCGAAAACAATGGGTTCGTCTGACAGCTCCTTCCTCATTCCATCAGTCCGGATACAGACGTATTGACTTCTTTTTTTTTTTTTTTTTTTTTTTTTTTTTTTTGGTGGTTTCTCGACTGCGGGACCTGGGGCCTAAGGCCCTTGACACCAAGTGCGGTCGCAGCGTCATAGAAGGGTATGATAGCAGAGCGTTGTCTGCTGGGTATTAAGATAATATAATCCTATAGTAACCACGAGGAGGAAATGCTTTACGCACAGAGTGTGGGACTCGCGTGGTGCCATGTTGCCAGTAGGTATATTTGCCTGACGTATTGACTTCCATTGGCGGCTGCGTCTATCAGGTCTCGACGCCATTTTGTTATCACAACACGCTGATTTGGGGGTCACCTTCCCTGAATCGCATCGCTTGAATCTCGCGAATTGCCTCTTTCGGAATGACATTTCGTAGAACGTGGTTCCGTGGGCTGGACCCATCGTCCATACCGTGCAGTGCCTGAACGTCAAATTTGTCCACGAATTATCCTATTCCCTATATAACCGACGCCTCCAAGGCCCACAATGCTCTCCAGACCACCCCACAACCTAGTCAGCAGCCAAGGCGATTATTCAAGCCAACACTCGATTTTCACGGAGCTGCTCTTGTAATCCCTTGCACCCTGTCGCCGGGATAGCTACACTCCGCCGATTCGTTCGCGACTCTAAACTCTCCACCATCGCGCTCCACCCTAATCCTTCGATCCTCCCATCTCCGCTTCGAGCATCTTCGGCACAAGCGCCGCGTCCGCGTATTTAGGCTCAACGCACTGTCGTTTCGGCGCTTCTTTCTTTCCCCGGTGTACTTTTATAAGGTCTTGAGACCGTTTCTTCCCCCTCCCCTTCGTCAAGGATCGTCGCTTCCTCCTCGCCCTTAACCTTCCGATCGCCATGATCCGCTTCGACAACCTACCTCCCGAGGTCACCCAAGCCATGTGCACGCCTATGCACTTGATCCTTCCTCCAACCCAAAATCCCGCCAACCCATCCCAATACAGCGGCGCACTCTACCTCGGATCCCTTACAGCAGTCATGGACAAGGACATGCTTCGCGAACACCGTATCACCCACCTCGTCCACGTCGTCGACGTGCCGTGGCTGCCTATGTTGGAGAAGGAGGGTTCGTTGGGTACAAGCTTCCGATCGAGGACCAGGACACCGCGGATATTCGTCCACACTTGGAGGCGGTATGCAATCACATCGACGCGGCGTTGAAGAGCGGGAGGAATGTTCTAGTTCATTGTCATCAGGTGAGCCTTGCTATCCCATGTCATTGTGATTCCTTGTGTTTCTGGACCCTATGGAGAACGTCGGCGAGTGGTGGTGGTAGTTCGGCAGATGGAGTTGCTACATCGTGCAGTGGCATCAGGACGCGACAGTTGGTCGGCACGTATGGAGCTCAACCGCCCCTCACTCCTCCAACTTCCATCCAGCCTGCTTACTTTCGACGGCTTTCTGACAATCTTCTGATCAGGGCGTCTCTCGGTCGGCGGCGGTGGTCATCGCGTACCTCATCCGGAACCAAGGCATGACCTTCGACAGCGCCCACTCCTTCCTGAAACGCAAACGCGCGTGTATCAAACCAAACGCTGGTTTCATGAAGGCGTTGCAAGATTGGGAATCCCTCTGGAAGCGTCCAGCCATGGCTCGGCGGTTCACGACATGATCGTGTTGACAATTTTCCTTCCTTCCTTATGTCCGACAACTCCTTCACCACCCCTTTCTCCCCCTCCTTGCCTCTCTCAGGCCATCACATCCTCTTCGAGCTGACGCCGTCTGACGTTCTCTCCGTTCCACCGCGCCACTGCCCTGATTTTTTGAAAGTGACGTCAATTTCGCCCGGATGATCGGAAATCATCTCTCTTCCCTTCTCTTCCGCACCCCCTTTTCGAGCTGCTTCCTTTGTATACGGATACCCCCTACCCCGCTTTTGGTTGGATCTTCGCCTATCTTCGCCTTTCGACGAAACCTATACACGTGGAATTAGAATTTTTGCTGTCTGTCATATCGAGCTCTGTACAGTATCCTATCCTATCTATCTATTGCTATCTCATCTCGTTTTTGGGCTTTTCAATGCACGGATTTTCAGGAGTGGTGAAGAGGAGGATGGGATGGGACGATCANNNACNNNAANGCNCGCACNGNCNGGNNCGNACNNGAGGACCCCCTTTTATCCCTATGATATGCCGGATGGGTACCCGGACAAAATTATGAGGTTCCGGCCGCAGGCCGGAAGCGAATCCGGACAGGATTTCGCCCTTGGGCGAGGAGGCCGGTGAGGATATCCCGGACACAGAACGAGGGGGCNCTGGGAGGCTGGTTTGGGTCNGGACAAGGATGACCCCNTGGCCCAGGTGGAGGCTCACCCAACTGGGTGCCAGCCTCTATGTTCNACTCTCTGTCCCAGCANTTTCTTTTTTGCTTTCCCAGAGACTGNTNNTTCTNGTCGACNCGTCTTGTATTCCCCATTGCNAGCCTCCCTAATACNGTATGCCGACACTCTGGTTNCNGTCCCTAGCCTGGAGGATCAAGGTGGCCTATTTCGNGGAAGCACAGTTACCCTTGGCCNTCTNACGTGCATACCTGGAACTGNNGGAAGGNATCGGGTGTTGTCACGGTTGGCTCGTCCTTCACCTCATCACCGAAAGCGTTGAAGANGNCTCTCTTTAACGCTTTCGGGGTCCGGAGAGTGGTGAAGACAGCGCAAANGTACNAGGAGCATTNCCTGGTGTATTGCAGGTTTGTAACAGATCGAGCAGCGCGGTAGCGCTGCTCGCGCGAAAAATAGGCGAAAATCGAGAAAAATGCGAATATTTTAGGCCGGACAGGATTTCCGGACAAATCTGAGGTGACCTCGAGAGCCCGGAAAGGATCCGGACAGAAAATCGGAAGTCGCCAGAAATTTCCCGGACATGGAAATCTCAAAACCTCACCGGCCTCATAGGGGGATAAAAGGGGGTCCTAGGATACCGCATGCACCAATGTAAGTGTCGAGATCGTTGATCTCGGTTACGGGGTTTCTTCCGCGGTAGGCAGTGAAGAGGGTGTCACGCACGTTCTCGAGGGGCTCAACGAAAGCACCTAAATCCGGGTGCAAGATTGGTAGACCACCTCTTTCGAGAAGATCTTTGCGTTCCGTCTTGTCGTTATCTTGGAAATAAACGAATGCCCCGTGGTACGAGTCCTCGTGGCCGATTTGGTTCGTGACAATCCAGAGTATCAGCCACCACAGCGACTCAATGTCGTGTGCGTACGTGTGCTTCGTCACGTTCCTGACGACAGGAGCGCGAGTGGTGGTGGAGTTGACGACCCTTTGGACGCGATACTTGTTTCCGGGCTTCTCGTCAGCGACGTAGAAGCTGCGGGAGGATTGTATCTCACAAGCCATAAAATAAGGTGTACCCTGTATAAGATTAGATGGTGTGTCCGCATACACTGCTCTGGTAACTCACCGTTTTGGGATCGGTACTGCCTGCATCGTCCGGCGGAAATCTCCTGGCATACTCCAGGTCGGCTAATTTGGCATGCCATGACGATTCGTTGTTCTTCCTGAGAGCGAGGACGTTTCCAGAACTGATATCGCGATGGACCCATCCAGCACAGAACATGAAAGTCAGAGCTGAGAGACGAGTATGTCAAAAAACGGCGAACCTTGTCCGATAAACTTAGGGACTCACCTAGATGTGTTTCACGGCATACGTCGATCGCATCTCCAAGGGTAGGTAGCTCGACAACGCGAATGCAAACGTCCGGAAACGCGAAGAAGCATCTCTTCTTAGGGACAAAAGCCCGCCTTGACGAAGGGATCCCAGGGGCTTGGGTTGCACGACGGGGCTGGGTGGTCGACGGAACAGAATCAGACATGTCCGTGTGGCTGCTCGATTCGAGATGCGGAGCGTCCTTTGTGAGCTTCCTGTCGAGAGTGTCTTTGAAGATGTGGACCGAGTCCCAAGTTTCAGGATGGACTGCTTTGTTTGCGGGGCCGATGCTCTCTCTATTTGCGCAGAGGAACAAGTCCTTGTAGCGCCCATCCGTCAGTAGCTCCCCAAATTCTGCCTTGCTGGCAGGTGAAAGGTCGAGCAACAGCGGATGACTTTCCCAGTCACCTGTAGCAAATTTCTGGATGTCGTCGAAAATCTGTTTGAGAATCTGTACCTCCGTGGGCCCTTCGGCATTAATCCACACATCTTTGACGACAATTTCTGGGGCTTCTGGGGCTGGGGTGGGATTCGCCTTAGTGATGACTTGCTTCGCTTTGAAGATGCGGGTGGTGCGACCTGCCACGCGAAACCCGCGGGCCTCGCCCAATTTTCCAACGGTTTTGAAATATACTGCTGATGGCTGAGATGTAGCGCTAGCGTCACCGGTCACTGTTTGAGCTGAGGATTGACCAGCCGGCGCTTCCGCATTGCCCAGCCCATCCTCGGTATTGGGCCTAACCATAGTAGGAAATTCGTAGAGGTAGGACTTGTCCTGGAGCAGGGTAATGCGTGGGTCGTAACCCAGCTGTTCCTTGCTTGCGCAGAACAGGGAGATGAGAACCCTAACGAGTTTCTCTGGATCCTAAGAGAGGGTAATTAAATCAGACGGAAGTAGGAAGAACGGCGTGCTCACCTTGACATAGCTGAAAGATGTCGCCTTCACGGAATGAGTGCGAGAAAAATACCATAGCGAGACGTGATCATCCTCCATGGTCACCTACATTTGCATTCAGTGTGACTGGGTGCACACGTCTTACAATGGCAGACTCACCGCATACGTGAAATTGCGTCGGACATCATCGTTCAGGATGTGTACGATGGCAGAAACAACTTGTGCACGATTCTGACGGCCTTCGTTAGTGTACGCCATTGCCTGAATTCGAAGGTTGGAATCACCTCTTGGGTCTTCTCCTCCTTGTTGTGAATTTTGAACTCGAACGGCACAACAATGTCCGTGACATGAAGGGACCCTGAGGCAACTTGAGTGGCTGTAGTGCAAGCGTCGATCTTGAAAGTGCAGCCACGGATCTCCGACTTGAGCTCGGTGTCGGGGACCATGCGGAGAAAGAAGTCGTTCGTCGCAGCACCAAGGGAGTCCCGGATAGCTTTGGCGACGTTTCCCAGAGGGGCAAAGATGGCCTTCTCGTAGGTCCCATTGTCCTCCTCGACCTTCATCTGCGACGGCTTCTTCGAGAACTCTCCCGGAATCTTGTCTTTGTGTACTTCTGCCTTCTGAAGATGTGTTCCCACTCGGAGCTCCCTTATGACGTTATCGACATCGACGGTGCCTGGGATGGGAGGGAGGTAATATTCAATGAAGTGCTCATTGGTGCAGTAGATTGTTTCCCCTTTCATCCTATGGATTATCATCTTCCTCATTTCTATTTGTAGATCAACCAGCTCTCACCTCCCATGTTCAGACGGACGAACGCTTCTACTCAAGTAGCGGGTCGCTTGGGCGTATGTAGCAAGCTATTGCTAACGATCAGACCTAACGAAGGCAAAGGAAACTTGAAGTGCTCTGGTTCAAGTCACTTCGGGGAAGGAACCGTACCGGCAAGAGGGCCCTTCGGATTCTGTGAGCCTTAGGTGCTCCCCATCTCGCGGTTGACGATAATAGAGCAGCTGTAGTCGTTACAGAGGCAAGAGTGGTCGTGGTTCGAGGTCAAGAGTTAGTTAAGCTTTAAGTGGCGACGATTGATCGCTCGACTATCAAGCGGGACCTATTGAATCCCCGATCGGGAACGCAGCCGTGATCGCGTTGGGCTGGCGGGCAAAAGACAACTTCAGATTGAAGGATGAATGAGGACAGGGCGAGGATCGTTGACGAAGTTCGAACATGGCGGTCAAGAGCAAACCCCTGTTCGGCTTTCCGCTCGGCGGATCACCGAAACCGGCGCGGAACACGGTCACGCTTCCGCTCATCCTGAAAAACGCCGATGCGGTGTCTTGCACCTTGACCACGACTTTGCTCTTTGACTGAGGGGCTCTGGACCACCAACTCTTCATCTATAAACGGCTTTCTCACTCATCGTTACTTCGCCTAAGGCTCTCTGGGTTCAAGACTGACTGTTCCGGGTTCAGCTAGCTCGCGACGCCTTTGGGGTCCCTCAACGACCACTATGCCGACTCTCACCGTCCCGTCTCCCGACACAGTGCTCACCATAGAGTACATGTTCAGCTCTATGCCTCCCTTCACCTCTTCTCGCGTCTCCACTCTGCTCTCGACCTGTAATACCGCCTATCTCACCCCTGCTGGAAACATGGGCTGAGAACCGGGGAGGCATCCTCGCTGCACCCGTTTCCTATCCATATGGGATGCGTCTGTCTCCAACAGGCTGATTGGAAGGAGGACAGGCGGAAATTACTGTGATTCCGGTGCAGCGTGACCTCTGAGGACTAGATATTCTGCCTCGTTCCCGACGTTGTGTGTCAGGATCATGGTCTATCCAACGCTTTTCAGCGCGGGTGTAGTCATATCACATTCTGCTGCTGGCGTACCGGAAAGACAAGGCATACTGCATCAACCATTCTCGATGATCTCTCTGCTCTGGCCCAAACAAATTGGCGAATCTGCGGCGCTCTTTCCTTTCTCTTCCAAGGACCCAAGAATGAAAGTACGCGCCACTTATTCACGGCGTACTTCAGGGAGCATCGATCTTCTGGGCCGCGCATCTCGCGTTTGGAAGAACAAAGCGGCGATATGAGCAGCCTGTCCTATGAATGAGTGGGTTTTTCGGACGTCGTCGGCGTGCTAGGTCCGTGTTGGAGTAGTGCGGGCATACGGAGTGGGGAGGTACAGTACGTCTCGATGGCTGCACACACAGTCTCCCAGGCTTTGCTCTCATCGTCCGCGGAGAGTGGAAACGGATATCAACCCAGGAGGTCTTTGAGGAAGTATAGGTACCCGAGAACGAATCGTTCCGACACTTCCCCACCCACCTGCACTCTCCGAGCCTTTTCCCAGAACCACGGCCTTCATCTCTATGAGGAGCGAAGATGGGGAGGCTTTCATCCGTAGCGTCCCTGTTTCGATGATCCATCGACAGGTTCAGCCTACTTGGGGAGCACACTTCCGCTCCCCGGGTGAAGCAGCAGTTTCAGAAAACATATATTTTGAATTATCCGAAATCCAGCCCCAAATCATCGACGTCAAAATCTCCGCTGCGCGCTCATTCGTACTTAGGGTGGTGGCGAAGGTATTGACAAGCCCGATCTTCGGGACTACGAGCAGTAGCACTGGGTGATGTAATCCTAGACCTTACCTCTTCCATGCGCTCTTTTGGTGAATCTACGGCTCGAAACGTTCAGCAGGAAATAGAATTAAGCGCCCAGCTTAGTCATATTCAGCACGATTCCACGGGTCACCAGTACGACCGTCCGAAGTTCCAATGCGTGGAGAATACGCGGCAAACTCCCCCTTATCCTCTCCCACATCGATCCCATCCCGCCATGTTCAAGAACGCGTCCAACTTCCAGGCTGGGGATATCCGCCAAATCAACGCCAAGACGTATAACGAACGCTCGGATCCCACTCACGTCAACGTAGCTGGTAAGTGGCGATAGGTATGGATTGTGGGTAGATGTGTTTAACCTCGTGCTCTTCAGATGGAGGGCAGCACGTTTTTGCTCGCAATATCAAAGCTGAAGTCTATCACCACCATGAGGTTCAAGGTGTCGACCCTTTGAGAGGTGAGTATCGAGGAGGGTGTACGACAAACTCTTGATATAATCGGCTAACTTGGCGTCGCAGAACTTTACTCGCACGTCGCTACCAGAGCAATGCACAATTCCGAAGACAGAGCCGACGCCCCCAAGTGCCATCCAGAGACCAGAAAAGCGGTTCAGGAGAACATTTTCGGCTGGATTTCTCATCGAGAAGAGGAAGGCGCGCCGCAACAGCTCCTGTGGCTGACAGGGCCAGCAGGGACGGGAAAGACGGCAATTATGGGCACCATCGCAGATGAACTAGAGCAGAACGGGCAGCTGGTCGCTTCGTTCTACTTCGCGGCCTACACTGGTTCAATCGAGACAAAGTCAAAGCGCCAGTTTGTTACGACGCTCGCATACCAGCTCCAGCGGCATCGGACCTTCAACGCCCTAATCTCCAAGTCTATGCTTTCGACGCTTCAAGCAGACCCAGCATTGACCAAGTACAATCTGAAGAGTCAAATGGATACCCTTATCCTCCAGCCATTCCGAAACGCGTCTCGCCAAGAGACCCCGAATTCGAACCTACCAATGGTCATTCTTATCGATGGTGTAGATGAGTGCGGGGAGGATCACTATGCCGACAGGAATCGTTCGCGAGAGAAAGACCAGATTGAGGTGCTTTCTGCCCTCCTCCAAGCCCTCTGTGACCCAACTTTCCCCTGTCGCATCATAGTCGCCAGTCGTCCTGAGACCTGGATTCGTCGTTTCTTTACAGAAACCGCCGCCAGTCGCTTCACAGAGATATTCTTGGACAACAGCTACAACCCCGACAAAGATATAGAACTTTTCCTCAAGGCGAAATTTGCAGAACTCAGCCGGCGATACAACTTTGCTCCTTTGACATGGCCGAGGGAAGAGGACATCCAGATGTTGGTCAGCAACGCCTCCGGGCAGTTCATCTACCCTGCTGTTGTCATTCGCTTCATCGATTCACATGGCCAACCACCAAAGGAGCAACTCGCCATTGCTCTCAGAGCCACCCTACCCAAAGGCGAGGCGAACCCTTTCGCCGCCCTCGATGCCCTCTACACTGCGGTGTTGAATTCAAGCCCTAGTCCCTCCGAGACTGTCCTTTGGTTAAAGGCGAATCAGAGGCTCAATACTGAGGTTCTTTTTCCTCCCTCTACATGGACCATTCATTGTTTGTTCGAGTCTAGCGAAGGACAGGCACAGCTTCTCTTTGGCCTCCCGTCTCTGGTCTTCCCTCAATTGAAGTCTGACACCAACTCTTCACATTACGGGCGGCACATGCAGATCCCCTGGTCGAGTATTCCCAATCCCAGTTGGTATTCAGCTTACTCCTTCTACCACAAGTCCTTCCTCGACTTCCTCAACAGTCCTGCGCGAGCCGGAGTGGCTTTTCCAGATGTCACCGACGAGAGGGTTGGACAATGGATATGGGAACGATTTCATCGGGTGTGGAAATGTACGTACACTCCTCCACAACCTCTAGGTTCTGTGTGCTGAGCCCAATTATCTCAATGCTGGATAGGCGCGGGACCTGAAGTTCCGATAGATGAAACCCTCCTACGTACCTTCCGCTTTTGCTTCATGGATATTCTCTGGAATGAGTTTAGGCGAACATGCTGGAATCCACCAATACTGCAGCAAGAAGTACTTTCCGAGTGCAATCCCGCTGCTTGGTATACAGGAATTTCAGATGTTGGGGTGGAGGGGTATCGTTTTCTAAGAGCCATGTTCATCCTGGTTCATACCCAAGTGAGTTCACCTGAAAGCAACACTATGTGCGATATGGCTCACGTTTGCCTAGTGTCGTCCCTATGTTCCGTGTCTCTCAGGATGTAAACGATGGAGAAAGGCAATACTGAAATTACGAGCAGATCCGCGGTCTCGATGGCCTCGGAATGCCCTTTTGCTGGATCAGCTCTGCATCAAGCGCATTCGATATTCGGATCTATAGCCAACTACTGGTCCAGTTGGGTTACATGAAGCACTATCACCATGAGGGAACCACCGTGGCGAGCCAGCTTCGCCAGGTATCGTTGGGGGCGCTCAGCTGGGAAGGAAGATCGATGGTGGTGGGTTTCCAACACAGCGCGTGGCATGTACTACATATATACGATCCTATATGAACACATCGTGTAGATGAATGACCTTCAAAAGTTTGAGATTGAACTACATCTTCCAAGGGATCCCAAGCTCTACATCCGTCCTCCCGCTTGTTGATGGTAGAGGGAATCGCAGGGGCTGAGACTGACCGAGGTCATCGGCAAGGAGCTTGGCGGCGGGCAGG
>JANDKE010001715.1:0-12951 GCA_027627275.1 Coprinellus aureogranulatus | reverse complement strand
CTTATCTCAGACCTAGAAGCCCTCTCTCCGCACATCCTTCCCTCAGACACCCCATACATGCTCTGGCACCCAGACATGCACGCCAACAACATCATCGTCTCCAAGCCCGGGATCAAGCCATGCCGCCTGCGCGGGGTAATCGACTGGCAAGGCGCCAGTGTCTCTCCAGACTTTCTGGAGGTCAAAGTACCCGACGCCTATGATGCACCTGAGCCCTTGACACACCCACTCGTGCACTTTGATCGAGACAGTCATATCAGGCCTGACTTCAAGTCAGATGTAGACTTGGATGCCATCGACCCGGTGGACAAGAGACTAGCGGAACTGAATATCCGGTCTATAGAGCGCACGTCTCTGTACCAACAATGGCTCCGCGATAGGGATCCGGAGCTGTTCGAAGCATTCTGGGGTGAAAAGTCTACTGCGGACATGTTACAAGCGACGGCGCCTCTCTTTACGATCACCAGCGCCGACATATGGGGACTGGGGTGTGTTCGGGCGGGGTTCCAGCAAGCGTACGAGGGATGGAGCCTTCTGGTAGGAGAGGACGATAACGGATATCCTCTCGTACCGTACCCGCTCCCAGCTCCCGAGCTCGACGAAAAATATGTGGAGATGCAAAAGATGCAACAAGATGCAAACGAAGCCTGTGAGTTTGTACTGCGCGACAAGTTCAACCTCCATCAAGTTGTCAATGCCTCTATTGATGTTGAACTTTTCGACGAAGTGGAAGAGACGCTAGACAGACTCAAGCAGACGGTCATTGACGAGTCTGACTCAATGACACAGCAAGAATTAGATGCGTTCCGAGAAGAGGTCTGGCCGATTAGGGAGGGCAAGTTGTCGTTTGCCACCGAGACTTGCTACTGAGAAAGCATGTATACCAAACCGAGTCCCCACTCTTCAATAAATTGCGGTGATAACGCTGGGTGAATGAGAAACTCCCGGTTGTTCGAAAGATGTGACCTTTCGGTACTTTCAGTGGTAGTCCTGTGACTCCTCCAATCGAACCTTGGTTGGAAGAACGGCCATTTGTTGTGTGGTTTTGTGGAAATCTGTAGGCGCGGCGCCTCGAGTATAAAAACTACATGCCTCCGAGTTCTTGAGTCCTCAGCCGAATTACAGCTCCCACTATCTGCGCCGTTAACAGCACTACCTCTCCGCTCAACAACTGCCATGTCATATAGACCCTTCAACCCAAGCCCATCCCCTGAGCTCGTCGAACAGCCTGCTCAATTCGCCGATGGTGCCAAAATCAAGATAATGTACGAAGCGCAGTGCCAGAAGACGTTCAAGGCGCTTGCGGAAGGTACCTTGGCTGTGGTTGTGTCGTCGGAGTGGAAGATGGTATGTGGTAGACCCGATTCGAATTCTTGTCTCATCAGAATCGGCTTGGTCGTTGATATTATTTCAGGGCTCTAGGGAGTACAGAAATCAAGGCGGTCGCAGATGGCTCTGAATATTTCGGTGTACCAGAAGACGCGATCACTGACAAGTTGAAGGAAGGAGATTTGAAATATTTCGAATAGTTCTTGTATCTCATCGACATCTCCCATCTATCGTCCTTTCTCCTCGTTTTCGTCTTGAACTGTCCCTACTGGGACCATCATTTAGCTTCACTAGCTCTCACAGCGCTAGCACGCTCACGTATACACTTGTCGATGACCGTGGTTCTTGCATATTTATTGGCCGTGTCGCACCCAACCCAGTCGTGCATCCATCTCCTCGACGACCAACTTGGTACCGAACCTCGTCGGACGCTGGCTACGATCTACAAATCGCTCTCCGTTATAACAGCATTCGGTCCTAGCCCTGTCCCGTGAACAATGACTATCGATAATCACATTTCTTCCTCTTCTTTTCCTATTTTCTCCCATCTGTTCCTGGGCGTTCCCAAAGGTCCACGAGACTCTGCCAGCTGCGGAGACAGCGCCGCACGCTGACCAACACTCGAATTAGCAAAGCCATCGATAGAGTTAACCCGAGCAACATGGTGGGGAAGAGCGCAGAGATTCAACGATGCCAGCTGCGACTAGTAGGTCTCCACTTCCGAGAATAGCAGGAGTGCATAATCTGGCACCGGCGCTTATTCGCCACGAGGATCGTGAACAAGGCCGCTGTTTGATCGGTTCGAAGCTTTGCGGAGGATCATACAGGGCTGAGTACAGGGTGGACCACAGGTCGTGTGTGACCCAGACGTTGTCCCTATTACGGTCGGAGCCCACGGTGATTTATTTCCTCACTGGGTTGGCGCGCTTCTCAAAGGCTTCTTTCAAATTTAGTCGTCGTCTGAATGCAAGTGGCGTAGGCATCGTGGCAGTTCTACTACAGGTTAAGGTCTATCAAAACTCGTCAGCGCACCGACAATCACACCCTGCGACTGGACATTCTCCATGAGCAGTCTGGCCATCCTCGTCCTCGCCAAGGAACCACCCTAAAATATGAGCAGCGTGCCCGCCATGGCGACAAGTCTGACAAATGACGATTGCGTCGTCGATGGTGTCTGCAAGGTTCCCTGGTTAGCCTTTGTCGGGCAGAGCAATAGGTCAGGGAAACACACCCTTGAAGTGGGTGTACCCTAGTTCCATCTCTCTCGAGGCGTCATTGACAATACCCAGCGTCATTAGACATACTGAGCACTTTGGCAAAGCTCGATTGCAGTGTGGGCATACAGTGGGCTGCAACGACACGATTAGCCACAAGGTGAAAGGTGGGCAAGAAACACGTACGCGTCCTTTCTGAGTCACAATACCGTCCGTTGCGCCATTGACCGGCTTGCTACAGTAGTTACACCGAATCATGATTTGGCGCGGCACCCAATCCTCCGAAACGGAGTACCCTCCTTGAATGGCGTCTGACAGTAGCTGCCCTCTCTCAATATCGAAGCCAACTCTCTCGTGGTGGAGCTTGAATCCGTCCAATAAATCCCTGTAGGTCTGGAGCCACTTCTCCGCTCTCGTATCCTTGAACTTCATAGGATGGACATACGAGCCCATTATAGCCGCAGTCTGGACATCTCCTGTGCGGTCCACGTAGGCCTGAACGACGTTCAGACCTTGCTTAGTCAACCCGGTGACGATGATGCCCTCGATGTTACCGCGAGAGCACGCTTGGTCGACCAACCGACGAAGGTACGAAGTGAGGGACTTGTCGTCGAGGAACTGGAAGGCAATGGTAAGGCGCTCCCGGAATGGTATCACATCCTCCTTCAGCACCTCAGACCAATCGCCAACGGCCATATGGGTAATGATCATCCTGAAGTAAGGATCCTGCAGGCGCTTGGTCAACCGAGCGTAGTGGTCTTTGAGCTCATGGTTCTTCAGCGAACTCGATGCGTAAGGCGAGAGGGCGCCGATCGTCGCAGACATCATCTGGTGAGTTTCATCTGAGAACGTTATCATTGCACTGCTCAAGAATTTCGTATTGAGGACCTACCATCGCTCCGCATCAGAAGCTCCATCGCTTTCCCGTGTTGCTTGGTAAAGACTAACCAGCACGCCGCCCTCGAGAATTGGCCATGCCTTTCCCAATTCTTGATCGCGCTCTTCAACTCGTCTTCCTTTAGATCCCATCCACATAGCTGCAACGCCACCTGCCTTTGCATCAGCTTGGTGGTAAGGACAGGCGGCTTCCAGAGTGATCCCAAGCCACGCTTCTCGACCAAAGCCGTTAGCGCAGCGTTCCAATTTCCATGCAGATCATCCGCTGGCGAGTGGCTGCGCCTCGAAGCCTGTTGACGCTCTTGGCTCGTACCGTGGTAGGCGCCAGGGGCTGCCGCTGGTATGTCAAGGAGAAGTGATCGATTGACAGCGGTCGGCGTTTCGTTTGCCGACTGTGGAGTGGATTGAGGAGGCGATGTCGCAGGGAAGCCTTCCCAAATTCCCAACAGGCCCTGATGAGAGAAATCGAAGCCATGTATGTGGGGCGTAGGACTGCATAGCATTTCCCGAGAGCCTAAGAGGGGAACGAATCAGAACATGTCCTGGGGTAGGGCAACCTCTACGTACGGTTGATCCAATCCCAGACTTCTGAAACTGGGTCGCCTCCAACGTCCGCCGGTTGGTGCGTTTGCTGGATGAGCATGTTGTCGTAAGGCTGCCAAAAGCCTTAAATTCAGGGACGCAAGAATGCACAGATAAACGCACCTTCATCAAAGAGTAGCCTTGAAGGGCGCGCTTGTACATGATCATCGATATGTCATCCTCCAGGACCCCTGTAATGCCCTTCGACTTAACGTCCGGCCCTTTCGATGACTTCCCCCTTCCAGCGCTGGGACTCCTCTTCCGTTCGCGGCTACGTGACGCATTTCCACCTCTGATAACAGATCCCTTTTCCCCGATCTTATACTTGCGGAATGGAGATGGGCTATAGTCCCGATCTTTCTGCCTCCGGGTAGATAAAGCCAGTTGGGCAGACACCCCGCTAAGAGCAGCAAACGCTTCATCGTCGCGACCGAAAAGGGCAGATGAAGGTGGCGGAGGAGCAGCGGCGGGTAACTTGGGTGGCCGACCGCGCTGCGAATCTGCGCGACCCTGAGCTGAACGTGACCTTGAAGCTTGGTCTTTATCACCGAGAGGGTACCGTTTGACGGACGAATGGCGAACGCTATCGGGCTGAAAGCCATCGAGGACGTCATTGTTTGGGAACCCTTCGAAGACCTTGAGGCCTTTGCCTGCTCCGATCGTGAGGTCGCCTCGTGCACTCCACGCCGCTTGTTTCGGTGTATCATGGACTTGATAAAGTTCAAGGTCTCCGTCTTTATTGACGATCATCACGTTGCACGCCAGTGGATTGGTTTGTTTTGTAGGCACCATCGCAAATGACGCTAAAGGTCGGGAGAAGGACTTGGCTAAATGAAGCCCTCATTAGTGGTGTGATCAAGGGAGGCGCTACGGGAAGCACTCACTCCGCCGCGTATCGGCTAAGACGAATGCGGTCTGCGGATGGCGTTCACTTGGAATGGGTGAGTCTCTAGTCCTCGACGAGACAGAGGCTTGAGATTGTGAAGGCCATGGAAGGTTGGCCCAGGATCGCCTTGACACTCTCGCCGAATCACGGCCTGCGCGACTCTCCCCATCGGAAGAACCTCCAAATACGCTCCCATTGCTATCTGCAGTCCAAGTCCGTGTCTCGGTCAAGTCCCAGAACCTGACGTAGTTGGAGTCCCTTTCAAGTGTTGACATGCAGGCTCGACGCGTTCTCGAGAATTCGATATGCGCATATCCTGAACCTTGGCGAAGTCTTGCGCCATCCCCGAGGGCGTCTCTTTCCGAGAATATGAGAAGAGGGTTGGCGAGCCGTCTGGCATCCCACACAGTCACAGAATTATCTCCATAGCAGGCAATGCGGTGAGGATCGAACGGGTCTGTGGCGATGCCGTGGACTTTCGACGCAACGTTCGTGACGGACGGCGTGTTTGACCTCAGATCGAACAGCCGCAGCCACCTATTGGACACACCAGCCAGAAGTAGGTGAGTNGAGTTGGGNAGGAANGCAAGAGACGACACAATCTCGGAAATCGCGTGTTGCTGCAGGATACGAGTATCGGCGCGGTTGTCTATACGAGGGAGTTGCGGCTGGGGTCGGGGGAGGACAGGTGGNAGGACAGTGACGCGGGTATCGCTGCCAGATTGGAGGCCCTGAATGGTAAGGTCTGCGCGAGCAGANCTGATGTCCCAGATGACCANACTCGATTCGTTGCGNACCTTGTCCAACCCCACGGCGAGATAATTGGGATCCGGTGTACAGAACGCCAGGGCNTTGCATATTCGAGTNCTCCGCGACGGTAGGGATACACTGGGACCTCCTGCAAGAATATTGTGNGTNCTTGACTGCTTCGTNGCTTCCAGCCGAATCAAGTCNACCTTCCCGGAGCTCATCCCAACAGCCATTAGGTCCTCGAATGCAGGNTCTGGAGACCANGCAAAGCACTGGTAAATGTTCAGATTTCGAAACTNAAGAAGAGCTTCGACACACCTTCATNAAAGCNAGGTCATGCTGAGAGGTTATATGCCGAATCTCAGGATATTCCGCTGCCCATTCGTACAGTATTATNTGCGAGTTCCCTCCAACAACAAACTTGTTCTCTTGACGTGGGTGCCATAGGAGGCGCTTATCGAGTTGGACCATTTCGACTNGTGTATCGTGCAAGCAGTATGTCGCTTTCTACATTCAAGGNGNCGCGCCTCCTAGGCGGCTGAGAGCATTCCGATGGTGAGGGTTAGAGTCAGAAGNNGTGGTGGGCCACCGTCGCGCTCGTCTGAGTCTGAACNCGTTNAAACTCCGACAGGCGTCTGTTTCCACTGAAGGCTCGGCTGCGGTCGCCTCTTGACCAGAACCATATACTCTTTTCACGACGATANCTTCATCTCATCAAATGAAAGCAATGAAACAANTTTTTTAGATCTTCAAGCCGCAAGTCACAAGTCACATAGAAGCATACACTGTATCTGAGCACCGAAAGGAAGCCAAATAGTGCTTAGTCTTCGCGGTGGNNTAGTTCTTTGGAAGGTAATCCNCCAATGAAAGCGCCCCATAGGATCATTGTTAACCATACAAGGTACGTTATCGCAGCTGAGTGCACAGAGCCTAAGCTGACTATCTAAACCAGATATCTGGTATTGCGTCCATGCGATGTTGAGCGAGCCTAATAGGCAGGCTTCTTTCTTCGACTTGAGAGGCGTCCCCAAAAATTGCGGTGGATGCATGTGCGTTTGCACCCCAAAGCACTCCTTGGGCTTACTCTACCGTCGGCTGAGCTTGCGGATGCAGGGATGCAGCCTTTTCTGAGAATCCGAGTTGCCTGAAGCATTGACGTTCCCTCTTCTCGAAGCTGCTCGCATATAGGCCGCAATGAAGCTATTTTGGTGCGCGTGTTTATACGCATGCAAGGTGCCAATGTGACGACAAGAGGATTCTCCGAGCCATTCACGACGGTCTCTGGTATTCGCTTCTTGGAGGCGTCTGAGTTGCAACAGCGACTCCGTGCCGATAGCCACCTTGTCATTACGGATCGTACGCACTCATGGCAGTCAACAGTGTGCGCCGAAATGATCAATGGTCAGGATGGCAGGTAGGAAGACTGTCCTGTAACCTTGTGCGCTAGTTGGATGGATCCGTCCTGTTCCATCCAACCCAATGGCTAGTTCTGCAACTTGCTTCGGAGCTACTACCCGTCCCGATATTCGGTGCGGCCGTTCTCTTCCACTTGCTCCCCCACTTAAATTCCGATGGAGCTACATCTATGCTGATAGGAATACTCCTCCTTCGGAATCGCAGGTGCCTACTTATTTTGAACAGACTACTTCTTCTTCAAGCTGCGGAAGGACCATGCTGCCGACCGTTGTGGATCTCTATTGGCTTGCTGAACCTTTTCACCAGCTGCATACTAGGATGACCCAATATAAAACAGAAAAGGGTATTATTCAATGCATGGATCAGGTGAGATTGAGAGATGACACAAACCTTCGTAAACCCTTCGAGTGAACCTGAAACCAAGGAACAGATAAGAGAAGGCGTAGACCGAAGATCCATTTGGCCCCATCGGAATCTATTCCAGAACGCCTTGGTCGCCTTTTGCCTTTCTCAAGGTGAACCTGACCGCACTACTGGAATAGTGACATACCTTCAAACGCGATATCGGCACAGATATTGCTATTTCGAAGGCTGGATCGAGGTAGAATGTCCCAAGGACAGTCGCACGATAGTGGGATTCCGGTCCATGGTCCTGGTACCCCACATTTTCTTCCAAAAGGGCCAAGTCGCTGTCTTCCCCATATCATGCGTCGAGGTCTCTGGCACCGGTCTCCTGCATCCGGCAAGGCACCCGCCTTGAATCCGCAAGGCCGGATCGATTGATCGATCTCATCATGGCTTGGATGCACCAGAACGTCGTGACCATGAGCGCCGCACCATGTATCGATATAGGTATAGGTTCTCCTCTCCAACTTCCATGTCGCTCCTACTCCGTCAAGTCCACTGACTCTCCCCCCGGTAGGCAACTAGCCGTTCCGTGAGTATATATCAGCCCTCGTCACATCCCTCCACATAACTCCATGTCAATACCCTTATCTTCCCCGCACCCACTATAGATACGCCCCTGTCTCCAAGCCGTAACATTGACACCGCAATGTTTATGTCGAGCTTCCCTCAAGAACTGGTAGACCACGTTATCGACCAGCTCTACGACGACCAGGCCTCCCTCAAGAGCTGCGCCCGCGTCTGCAAGGCCTGGCTTCCNGCGAGCAGATACCACCTATTCGCGAAAATCAGCCTCAAGGCCGCTTCCGCGCACGGGCCTGCCTCGTTCCCATCCGCATGCTGTAGCCGCCTGCTCTCCGTCATCGAAGAGTCGCCCGAGATTGCCTCGTGCATTCGCGAGCTCGAGATCCGAGAGGGCTCCCCATTCCACTTCTCCCACCCCGAGCAACCCGCGACGACACTGGGCGACCACCGACACATCATTGCTCGCTTTGTTCAAGCTCCTCAAGAACCTCAGGCGCTTGGACTTCTCAGCCACATCCACCTTCTACTGGAAGTCAATGCCCGCGGCTTTCCAGAACGCCTTCTGCTCCCTCCTCGCAACATGCACCTCCCTCACATACCTCCGCCTCCACTCCTGGTGCTTCCCCAGCTTCACTTCCCTCGCCCTCCTTCTCGCCCATTGCAAGAACCTGAAAGGGCTTTCATTAGCCTCGACAGTAGTTGATGACGATCACCCAATACAACCCCGACTGCGTTGCGTGATAGAAGANGTGGACGGCTGCGACATGATTCATTCCGCCAACCTCGAGGTCCTCACNCTCGACTTCGTAACCTTTGGTTATCTCGGCTCATGGCTTCTAAGTGAGCCTTCCACCGTGGACATCTCGTGCCTGCGTGAACTGCGCGTGGCGCACTTCCCGGATATCTCGATCATCGAACGNCTGCTGGTTTCGGTGGGACCTTCTNTGGAGCACTTGCATCTGAAGCCTGGGGGCTGGAATGGTAGGAGCCTTCCCCTNATTTCCTTCATCGTGGCGCAAGNGANCTTGATGCTCACNATCTGACCTTATTGTAGTGAAACCATTCGATCTCTCACGGAATACCAGTCTGCGGTCACTACGGCTAACTCTNGAGGAGATCGAGACAGCCATGGACTGGGTTACNACCTTCTTATCAACTATCGATTCATTGCCGACTCTCGAGCGCATTGCCTTGGAGTTNTACGTCGACGTTAAGCGGCTCGGCGGATGGCACGACCTCGATTCGCTCCTATCTGATCCAGGCATTGCTCCCAACATGCGCCAAGTCGAGATTGGACTGTTCGCTTCNCCNTCGAGNTCNGATTTCCTACGAGTAGAAGAGGANCTAGGCGGGGTGAAAGANCGAGCTGAGCTGCGTCTGTATCAGCTAGGGTTGAAGAGTCAGCGGTCGAACNGGCAGTTGTCGCCTAGGATCAGTCGATATGAAGGTTGAGGTGNGTACGTGGGCGGTCAACATGAANCAATGACATTCTCCCGATTACGCTCGTCCGGTAGTCGCTCGCGAANGGCTACGACAACTCGGTCCTCATCGACTTACATTGACAACGGTATAGCCGGCACCACTCTGGGATCCGATACCCCGGTCAGCGTCAATCTCGCCTNCACTCAGTCTCCCTGGCACCAGATACCCAGCATGGATCCCTACACAACCAATACCAGGCCCTATNATCCATCGACGGAGGAGGCGCAACTACCGGATTTNTNTCTTGGTCNTCTCATCTACTTATGGTTCCCTTTGGGTTTTGTATGTTTATGTCGCATCGTTCTCAACAGTCTTGTCGCATCCCCACTCGCATTTGTGCTCTGCTNCCACCCTTCAATTCTTGTTGTCTTTTTATAGCTCAGGCTTTCCGGAGGCAGCTATGCCCAAGCCACCATTGCATGTTCAATCAGTCGTACCACATCCATCCCCTCATCATTAGCTATGTTACATACACCCAAGAGTTATAATAAGTAGTAAATACAAGAAACNGAAGATCGTGTCCTTATCATCGGGATGTCATATCANATTTCGGAGGAGTTCATGCATATCTTGAAAGAGGATTCGCCCGGGTATCGGGGGTATCATATGCGCCTGGCGGTATTCAGACGCGGCTTGTGGAGAGAGCGCCTATCGACGCTCTCGGCTAGATGAGCCCGACGCGCTTGATGTGCTTCTGGAGAATCGATTCTCCAACGTCAATGATAATCTTCTGCGTTGCTTTGACGTCCTACGCANTCGAAGNGTNANCCNGGTGAATGANAGACNGNNTGATTGGNCNACATACCAGCATNGAGGTAAAGTGCTGGTGGGNAAGNAGNCGATTCGCNAATTTNTCAGAGGAAGTNCAGGATAAATAGAAGAGAGAGGTACACACATGGTACAAAGTACGACCAGCATCAGAATGCTTTCTGTGAGAATGCACGAAGTGGGAGCGGAAGTACGAGGCGGCTGCTTCGTATGTGTTGGGGCGATCGCCGTAGCTTGTGATGCTGNNGAAGAAGNGTCATAGCGTTAGATTGGATANCCAAAGAGAGTGGAAGGCAACGGAGAGGCATGCCCTGCCCCACATTCGGGTGGCCGGTAGCATNGAANAACCGTAGAGCGACCAGGACANCGGANTATGCCAGGAGGCGCTAATCAGGTGCTAGACGCCATCATCCCNGTGGCACTATCTTGCATCACCGAGAAGCGTTCTCTCCTTCGAAGGAAGACGGNCGAAGCGGAGTGTGTTCTGGTGTAGAACATANATGAGGGTGGGTAGAGGGGCTATGAGGNCACGNNGNGGATGATGGACAGACGGTATCCAGGCAGGGGACAATCATGCACGAAACAAGAAAGAGATCCTCACTATTTCCGTATCTTTATCCCTGAGGCCAGCTTCTGCTTCAGAAGGTCGGTCTGAAAGTAATGAAGGAGTGGTAAGTATCTGGTGTGACCGCACGAAGAAGAGAGAAGACACATTGTCGGCTAGAAGCTCTGGAGACGATTTCCAATGCGAGGTATGACGAAGGATCGAAGGGAACGNAGGCCATCTCGAAAACAGAGCGAAGGAACGGGCCCAAGCACACACTGNGCACCCATACTGCACTTCCATCANGAGAAGAGCAGTCGTCGCCACCGATCCATAAGCCAAAAGCGNAAGACGGAAATCCACTGGCAGTTCTCAATTCTCCATTAGACTCTGGGTACTCACCTTGTTTAGCATTAGCACTAGGTGAACGTCTTTGAATATCTTGTTCTGGCAGATAGAAGTGAAGAGTTGTAGCGAATCATCTATTCGGTTCACTCTCGGGTCTTCTTCCAGGTACTGTAAAGAGGAGGGTAGAGGTAAGTATACGGCGATGCAAATTGCACTCAGCCATACCTGGTCGAATGCGCTGATTGGCGCTATGGGCATCATCCCCGTATTAGCCGGTGCATTTTTGACAGACCAGGGAAGAGTTCGACAAGGACATACCCAAGAAGATGATAGACACAGCTAAATGGATTGGAGAGAAACCGTTATCAGCGCTTTGTTCGTGACCAGGAAGGGGTCCCAGTGGGAACCTGAACAGTAGAACGGAGAGGCTTACCTTCATCGAAGTAAGGAACCCAGGCTTGTCTCTATACTCGGATCGTAAGCCTCGAGGCCAACTGCCAGGCTTCTCGTAAGATGTATGCTAACCTGTCCACGCTTATAACGACACGCTCATAAGCATGAAACAAACGCGAGGCGTGAAATGCGTGTACTCACAGCTCCGCCGACATCAAACAATCTCCAATTATACGTCTTCGTCCCGAGAGCTACGGAAAAGTTGTGTTCGATAACACCTAGTGTGCGTAGTCGTACTCGGAGAATGTCATCTGTTCCGGCACAAAGTGGGGTGTGAAAGAGCAAGGGCATCAAGGGTCAGTTCGTTCATGTCACCACAGCGAGTGCTAGTTCTACCCACCTGTCGTAGGCATATAACCTGGCTCTCGTATCCGGTCGACGTGTGTTAAGAAGCTGTTTATAGCATGATCAGGAACAAATCGTGACGAACGGAGGGTGACACTCACAATGAGGCCGACTCCTCCAACCGGATAGTCTTGTTTTCGACGAAGTGCTGAACTGTTTCATGTCTCCAGAGCGCCTGTATGTCATCCGAAGACCTTGAGATGGCCTTGGCAGCAAGATGAGCCGTCTCTGGAAGCCTAACAAACAGAGGCTCTGAACCCGACGCTTGGTGGTCTGACCGAAGCTGCTTCTGCCAACCCGACCGGACGAACGCACCACTTCGACCCCCAGGGATCGACACGCCGCCATTGATCTCTGAAGCCAAAGAGTCTTCCATCGATACGAGGGGTAATAGCGCTGTCCGTAGCCGATTAATCTCTGCGACCACTGCATCGGACGTATGAGGGTCGCCAGGCTTCCGTGCTTGAAACTCGAACTCGAGCTCTGAGAGGATCATCCGGAGGGCTTTGATGATGTTGAGGTAGACCGCAGGACGCCATGACGGTCGCTCAGACTCCAGTGATTTCTGAGCGTAAAGGAGCTGAAATTGCTTCTGAAGCGTCGATTTGCCTGTAGCCGCCCATCCTAATGAGGCGAACGGTGAGGTGAGACAGCAACTCGGACGCACCTGATTCCGCTTGGCCCAGGAGCAATACTAGGTGCTCATTAGTCTCCTACTCGATGCACAGCAGTTCGCTCCACATGTACCTTGCACCTCTTTGCGCTTTGCCTCCTTCAGCGCAACAGCTTCACGCTGCGATGCATGTCAACGACTGCCCACAGCACTTCAGCCGCTAGTGACGTACCTTGATTTCCTCGTCAATGCGCTCGCTGACTTCGCTCGGCATGGTGAGGTTAGGAGCAGAGGAGGGGCGCCGAGACGACCGCGACTTTGCGCCAGACTCGCCCATCTAGAGAAGCAGTCAGACGAGATGACTTATCAACCGCAGACCAGATGTCCCGAGATC
>JANDKE010001714.1:0-12952 GCA_027627275.1 Coprinellus aureogranulatus | reverse complement strand
GGCCGGGGTCGATGACGATGGGCCACGACGCGCCGACAGCCGTCACGGTTCCCTTAAACCACGACCATGCTATCATGATCCTATTGCAGGTGCCAGCTCTAGTCTCGATATTCCTCTGGGCTGCGATNCAGNTNTANGGNTGGANGCTGCGGAGGCAGAACGTCNTNCNNNGAANGAANNTGCTNCANNGCTTGGGTCACAAGGAAGATGACAAGNGCATAGTTGGCTTTTTNCACCCATATTGGTACGGGAGTNNTCNNGNCATGGCNAAAAGNTCTNATNGAANCGCCCAGCAATGCAGGAGGNGGTGGNGAACGCGTGTTGTGGACAGCTATCGCGCACATTCAGCGCACCAAGCCCAACATNATCAGNGTCGTGTATACNGGTGATACAGACGCGACGAAGCAAGAGATTCTGGGCAAGGTCAAGGTACTTGCACCTCCTCGGACTCGGCCTCAAGCTTAACGCTGACGTAGCCCGGAATTAGGCTCGGTTCAATATTGACCTCGACGAATCCCATTTAGAATTCGTATTCCTGGAGTCGCGCCGATGGATNGAGGACACTGCATGGCCGCGCCTGACCCTTCTTGGGCAATCTCTGGGTTCTATCTACGTTGCTTGGGAAGCCATGACGAAGTTNATTCCTGACCTCTATATNGGTGCGTAGCACCCCCCTCTCTGCGGTTTAAACACANTAATGATGTTCAAAGATACCATGGGTTTTGCCTACACNTTCCACGCCGNGTCTCTCCTTGGGAAGATACCCATCGGAGCATACGTCCACTATCCTACCATCAGNACAGACATGCTGAAACGAGTCAAGTCNCGTAAGCAGTGGCATACGAACCAAGGCAACATATCTTCGTCCACCNTCTTGACCCAAGCAAAACTCCTGTGCGTCCGGAACGTTGTCCGCACTTCCAATTNCTCACCTCGACGNGCTGCCATCNCAGGTATTATCGAATCTTNATGTACTATTACGCCATGTCTCTCAGNACGGCGTCCTTCCTCATGGTCAACTCAACATGGACGAAAGAGCATATNGATGCTATCCTTGGNTATTCTAACATCATCCTTGACGTCCTTAATCTCCTNCCNCCACTTGTCTTCCTAAAGCTGTTTACTTCATCGAATGCACCCGANNNCGCCACCATCGTATACCCGCCTTGCGATACCAAGGAGATCTCCCTATTCAATCTGGAGAGTCGAGACCGCGTTATATTGAGTCTAGCGCAATTCCGGTCAGTGGTTTCTCGGGTATCTATCAACTTTCTCCGCTCATTTGATGCACGACACAGTCCNGAAAAGGANCACACAGCTCAAGTCCAAGCCTTCCATAAACTGCTTGAGAAGTACCCGCAGTACAAGACGGANAAGAACTTGCGCCCAAAGCTGATTCTCATTGGTGGCGCTCGGAACGAAGGTGACTCTGCCCGAGTGAGCCGGCTACGCCGAATGGTTGCAGAGCTTGGCCTTGAGGTGCGTCAAAGCATTCCGCCTCATTTCCTCACAGCTTGACTTCTCGGTCTTGNTAGGNCTACGTNGAGTTCATAGTGAACGCCCCGTACTCCACCGTGCTTGAGTGGTTGTCCAAGTCCAGCATTGGTCTGAGCACTATGGTTGATGAGCATTTCGGCATCAATATAGTTGAATACATGGTCTGTACCAACGGTCACTCTCCCGATTTTGAGCCTAGTCNCGCTAAAGCAAATTGCATTAGGCCGCAGGCGTTATCCCGGTAACACANGCATCCGGAGGTCCTCTCAAGGATATAGTAGTCCCCGTCGACGATCAAATCACAGGTATGTGCATACGCCACGCTGTATTCAATACTCTGGCTTCATTAGGTGAAACCAAGCTAACCCATCTTTGCACTAGGCTATCACGCAAAGACCCCCGAGGAATTTGCAGAAGCTTTCCATGAAATCTTCTCGCTGACTGCGGAAGAAGAATTGGGTATGCGACGGAGAGCCCGAAGGTGGGCAGTGCAGACTTTCTCCGAGGCTGAGTTTGAGAGGCATTGGGATGGGTCGGGTTGGGACCNGTACTTACGTTAGGGGAACTTTCGAATGGAACCGTGGNCATTGAATTCAAATGGTGTGTACGCCAAAATAGTGCAGCGCAGCACGTTTGATGTTAGGCGCCCGTAAGTTGGCATCACGAGCACATTTTAGGCAGGTCCAATGAAGGCACCTCGTCCCACCTTCCCGCAGGCATCTTGACAGATCTTCTCGGTTATCTGGGTATGCCACGTTTATTCTACTCGTACATNACCNAAGGCTTATCTTTACTGATACGCACACACAAACGTTCCACTTCTAATTCAGAAATCCAACTTCATCAGAACTTCGTCCGCCCTGCCTTGGATTTCACTGAGATTCTTGTAACCCGAGAGAGCGAGATTCGTATCCAAATCTGCCAAAGTGTGTTTGATGACCTGTTCCACGCCTGCCTGCCCAGCAAGGATAGACCCATAGATATATGGTCGGCCAACTGTTTCCAAAGAAAAGGTGTGCAAATCCCGTCAGTCTATCTGGTCGGATTCTGATGCCCCTCCCGGACGCAGGAAGACGGCGAAGTGCCTCGGAAGAAAGGGAATGAAACACTCACGCATGACAGCCTGCGCTCCGAGGGCGATGGCTTTGAAGATATCGCTACCAGTTCGAATCCCAGAGTCGAAGAGAACAGTGAACTTGGCGTCACGCTGCGCAGCGCGAACTTTCTCGGATTTCATTATGTGCTCAAGTGCGTATAAAGATGGTATAGCTCCATCTACCTGGCGACCGCCTATATTGCACAGCACGGGACAATGAAATCGTTTCACGTTTAGGTTAGCTCCGTTATCTTTGATATGGGCGCTTAATGCTTAGATGACGCACCGTGGTTACTCACGACTATGCCATCCATCCCAACTTGCAGTGCTTTCTCGGCGTCCTAGACGTTATCAATGGGCGCAGTAAGATATGGGTTAGAACGGGGTTCTACGTTATCTTTACGTACCTCGAGACACTGGATGCCCTTAACAAGCAACGGTCCCTCCCAATTGTCTCTCAACAACTTGAGGTCGTCCCAAGTACGGAAGATACCGATATTCGCTTCTCTCATCCATTCAATGCCCAGATTGGCGTGTTCCCTGACCTTCTCATCCCCGTCCACAAAGGCTTTGTTGAGCTTCTCGGAATCATAGGGAAATTCGAATTCGGACTTGGTGATGGGTTGCTTGTTGAAGCGAGCCATGAAAACGGGGTCGGAGATCCCGACTTGGACACCTAGTCCATGTATGAAGGGGAGATAAGCACGATCGAGATCATGAGGGCGCCAGCCGATTATCGTGGTGTCGAGCGTCACCATAAGCGCTGTGTATCCGGCGGCTTTGGCACGGTTCAGAAGGGAAATCGTGATATCGTCGGAGAGTGGCCTACGAAGATTTCAGATTTTGCTTGATTGGCAGGTATATCTGTCTTGGATCGCGTACCAGTACAGTTGGAAGAAGCGTGGGCCATCTCCGTTAGCTTCGGCCACTTCTTCAATAGTTCTAGATGCAGCAGTGCTCAGAGTAAACGGAATTCCGAGCTTCTGCGCTGCCCGCGCTGCAGGGAGTTCACCGTCAGGATTGAATGTTCCCTGGACACCAATAGGCGCCAGAATGAGCGGTGAAGAGTACTTCTTTCCGAACAGGGTGGTCTACGAAATACGGATGAGCGCTGTCCTCGTTCAGAAAAGGATCTGTCCATGGTGAGACTGACCTCTAGCGTTCGATCGGTTGCGTTTCTAAGCATGCGCGGTATAATTCCCCACTTGCTGAAGGCTTGCTTATTGACTCTATCCGTCGAATTGACCCCACAACTCCCTCCGGCGTAATCGAACGCGCCTGTTCATCAAGCCTGAGCTTTGACCAAGAACTTAAAGTTAGGCGACGGCTGACCTGGAATATCTTTCAATTTCTCTCGAGCTTGCGCTTCAATCTCCTCAAACTTCACAGTCCCCAAGGGGTAAGGAGCCTTGCGACTATAATAGATCTCGCCCATGAAACTCCTCCATGGATTGGTGCTGTTGACGGGAATGAGGCTGGACATCTTGCACTGCTTGGGAAGTGAGCAGAAGAATGTGGGGGACAGAACCTAATTACTAAAGCCGCAGCAAGGCCTGCTATCCATCCATTTATAAAATTCCCGGGACCAGAAAGTGGTCGTCTTCTCAAAGATGGTGTCGCATTTGTTGATCATCTGGCCTGGAGATGTGTCAAGGATAACGATGAAACGAGCGGACATGAGAGTCGAAGCTAAGCTTCAGCCCGCCNTAGTTGAGAGCCTAGGTGATAATCCTGGGATCTAGAATCCCTCCAGTACCTTGTCGGTTGACACTCATGTTAGCGCTCGCCGCGGAAGGGGCTGAAAGGAAGTTCGCCGCTCTAGNCCCTATTTCTGATATACCGGCAAGTCGGACTGATCCACAGCCGAGCTTCCCACGCCTTAGTTGGGCGGCGAGCGGAAGCATTTCGAGCTGAAGCACTTCGTGTAACAGACGTGTCCATCCCCGACACCATCCTCCACGACGAGGACCGCCTAGCAGGACGACGCCGACGTCGTGGAAGTGGCGAACAAGACAAATCTCTCCCAGCATTGACGTCTGTAATGCTTGGGAGGCTACCCGTTACCCTTCTCTCCCTATTGCTTGCAACTCTCAGTGTAACCTCCGAACCCACCTCATCCAATGACCCTTTCCGAGCTATCGTTCTGCGGAGACCACGACAGCCCGAGCCCCCATTAAGTGCTGCTTGAAAGCTCCTCAGAANCTGGAACCTGCTGACGANGATGTCTTGCTCTCCTTTGAGGANTGGAAGGCCAAGCAGCTTCAGAAACAAACNCAGGCGGATGCANGNTCGGAGGCNGCAGAGACGCGAAATAANGGCTCTGGAAGNGNACANACNAACGAATCTAGGGGNGAAGGAGGNGNNGATGCCAGGGAGGATTCNGCTTCACCTGAAGAGGTTGGATCTGCGACTCTGNCTGGCTCCGATNGCCTGCCACNTCCAACGGAGACANTGTTGCCTCATTTCCGGGTGCCAATCACCGACCGGTTNAACTANGCCAGCTTGGACTGCTCTGCGCGAGTNCATGCCACCCACAAAGGCGCGAAATCGACTTCNTCCATCCTATCCTCAAAGAAGGACCGTTACATGCTCAGTCCATGTCAAACNCAAAAGCAGTTNGTGGTGGTGGAGCTNTGCGAGGATATCCGAATNGATACNGTCCAAATGGCGAACTTCGAGTTCTTCAGCGGTGTATTCAANGANTTCTCCGTTAGTGTCGCGAAGACGTACAACGGTCCTTGGGCNGATGCCGGGATCTACAGGGCAAAGAANATACGCGGTGTTCAGGTAAGCGACTGTGAGGTTACAAGGACTCTGCACGCTGACCTCCTGGCTCAGTCTTTCCATACGCCCTCCACTCTGAGGGACTTCTACCGATACATCCGTATCGACTTCCATTCCCATTACGGGAATGAGTACTATTGCCCTCTTTCACTTCTGCGAGTGTACGGGTTNACCCACNTGGAGGAATGGAANTGGGAGCTNTGGGAGGCAGAGAGCAAGGCTAAACAGGCCGAGCTNGAAAATGTAGTGAAACTCGCCATCCCTGCCTCNGCNACTGAAGTGGAGGCAACCTNCNTTGGTTCANTATCAACCCCAGCACAAACACCTCAATCNACGACAGACCCTGACATCCCTGTGGTGGNNATCAGCGGCNCTGTTNTTCTTGAAACGTCTAGCTNCTCTACCGAGGCCTCCACCACCTCACCCCTTCCGNCNGATGCCAAGTCTTCGAGTGTTACCTCGAGTGATACCCANCCGCAACACAACGATACACAAGTCTCAAGCATTGTCACACACACCCAGGCGCCGCATTCCACAGATACCTATGGCTCTCCTTCTCCAACTTCAACANCTGCATCTTCGGTTTCCTCNTCATCCGCAATCTCCGTCGCATCTTCAATNCCAGCATCTACTGCATCTGCCAACGCATCATATGTTATTCCTCCCACAGGCACGTCGTCAGACAAGTCAATCTCAACACAAGTCNGCAGCAACTCGACATCCACAGCGTCGGTCAATCGCCCGGTCTCTACGGCTTCTNCCTCGCAGNGTGCGCCTCCGAGCGCCTCTTCTTCTCCGGCTGCAGTCATTCCCTCTCCGATCATACTTCCACCTTCCGCTGGTAAAGGCGGCGAGTCTATCTATCGCACCATCATGAACCGCCTGAGTTCAATTGAATCAACACACACCCTCTATGCTCAGTACATCGAGCAGCAGAATAGCGCCATTCGCGACTTGATNAAGCGCTTGAACGAAGATATAGGTCGCTTGGAGGCGGTGGTAAGNGGAGAATATCGGTTTATTCCGCTCTCTACATCGTCTCACTCCTTCNCTAGACGCGCTCCCAGCGTACGACTTACCAAAAGACNGTTCAGCAGTGGGAGAAGGAGAAGAGGCAGATGGTGATCGACTACACCCANCTGAGATCNAAGGTGGATCTCCTTGGNGAAGAGGTGACTCATTCTCCGTGGTCAANCCGNCCTGTGCACNCACNCACATGNTATNNNNCCACAGATNGTNTTGGAGAAGCGGTTAGGAGTGGTCCAATTNTGCCTACTTCTGACNGTGTTGATATTCATGGGAATCACTCGAGGTTCTCGAGGAGANTCCATCGTAGTGAATTCCGCTCCGGTNTCCATGAGAGAGTGGGGTAGACGACACCTCCGCCTTAGTGNAGACTGGAATCGCTTCATGAGGAGAAGNATAAGCGGTAGTCCNGCNCGTTCGCAGCCTGCACTATCTAGNCCAAGCTCGCCGGCAAAGGTGNCGGCCACNCTACCTCGTGAGTACCNGGAGTGCGTTNNNCCTTTGCAAAGCTGACCGTTGTGTNNAGAGGAGGATAAGGTCCATTTTCCCAGTTCGAAAANNCATGGTTGGAAGAAAATACCCCTNGAAGAAATCCANNTNAATACCGCTCCACTACCCTCGGAATATCGTGCNTCGAGGCAGAAAAAGCTCTCGCTAACACGNCCNCGCACNCCATCCTTGCGCNCGGGGATGGCCTCTCCTTCCGTAAAACGAACGCCGCAAACCGCAGTCCCTCAACGGACTGGCACACCTACACCCATTCGGGTANCNCATCTGCGNCCNCAGCTCCTCCANCGCTCGAGCTCACAAGGCGGACATTCAAGCTTCTTNCCTGGCGNCCCTCCNGTGAAGAGCGCGAAGAAGTGGGCTAGAAGTGCACATCTNCATCCCGTCAAGCCTCCAAGCACTGCACGTAGTAGNANCACTCATACGAGGACGCCCTCGAGGGATACTGCTTCGCGNCATACAGATGAAAATGCNCATNTATCNGCAGAGNTGGATCCCCTTGACATNTTCTCCGCTCCCGCNGGNACATCCGCTTTCTCTCAGAAATTGGATAAAGGAAAATTGACGGCTGATAGACAGCCTATGTCGAGGACNTTTAGTGGTGACGATAGAGATACAGAGAGCAATTGGGCGGACACCGATAGNATGGTCGACTCCGATCTTGACCTNGACGGTACGTCNGAGGTGGATGTTACCCTGATGGATTAGTGTATGACTGAAATCGACTGGCTCTGGGGAGTGTTTGTCGCCATGCTGTACTACTCTCATGTCTGAATATGAATTCGGCACAGTCGTCTCAACCTTGCACCACTCGAGCCTTTGCAGTCAAGTTGAGATGATCCGCCCGCATCTCGAGAAACTGACCGGCTTGTCCTTCCCTCCCGGCGAACCGCCTTCGTGAAGGGCTAGAAATCCACGAATTGAAGTAACGCATGGGCGATATTTGGCACCTAAACCTAAGTTAGGGATGCCCCATGCTTCCATCGCCGTCCACGATCGGTGCGAGGTCCGAAATTAGGTCTCGAGTTTGAATCGAGATACTCGTGTCCTCGCTGCACTGCAGATCCGCAACGAGGGTAGCGGCACCTTTTCATGTCCAGGCCGAGGTACCTTCATGCAGCATGGTTCGCTTCGGTCTAAAAGCGCCTATGGAAACCGCATATAGCCGCCCGCAAAAATGTCTGAGTCTGTAACCGGATTCATGCGTGGTCGAGGCCTGGTAAGAGGTCTAGGAACCGAAGAAGGACTGCGCGTTGCTCGATCCGCGCCCTCCATCGGCCTCTCGAGGACAACTCACGTCATATGAAGCGTCGTGGATTGAATACGTCGAAGAGTCCCATACCGCATGTAGGTTTCTGCCAGTGGGACTTGTGTCAGGGCCGCCCTGTGTGCGCGCACGGCATGTGAGCAGCCCTGATGACTCTCTGAGCAAACACCGAAAGACCAGGAGGATGAATAGTATAAGCAAGGAAGATGAAGCGGAGAATACAAAGTTGTCAGTGAAACGAATATCAAGATCTCCGAGCTGGGATATGCTCCCTTGCCCACTTCGCCGTTGACTGCTTCGCGTTGAGAAGTGGGTCAAGGGGCTCGAGTTTCCACGTCTCGGCACTTGAATCTGACTCGTCTAGATCTAGGGGAAAAAGTGATATCGCGGCGAGCGAAAGGTAGGTATGGTATGGATCTATACAACGCGGTTAGATAGTTCATACGAGGGATGGCAACTGGCAACGGCTAACCTGGGTTTTCCTCAGGGTATTTTGCGATTCCGCCGTACTTGAACTGGCACTTCGCCAGGAATTCAGCCATCGGCTTTGGGTCGAAAAGGTCGCCAGCACCGAGTACCTATTGGGGCGGGTACCATGCACGAGTTAGCAGCTGTACCTCACTTTGCCAATATACAACGGTGGTTTGCGGCGGGAGAACGAAGTCCAAATGAAAGGGGAAGCCAAGGCTGCTGGTGCGAACTTACCTTCAATCCAGCTCCGCACCAAAAGTCAACTAGCACGCATCTGCATCCTTTCCCGTACGTCCGCGGAAGCCGCCTTCCTCGGTCTGGTTAATGAATAAACCGATCGGATCGGAAGTTTCTCGCTGCGCAGCGGTAAGGTGGTGTTTCGAGAATTCNGGGGGNGCGAGGTAAATCGAGGCAAGNGCGATGTATGCGATACCACCTATCGGACAACGGGGGAAAGNAGNGGAGNCGGTCAGAATATTNNCTNNGNTGCNNCTAAGGGNTACCCTACCATGGCTTTCNCAGAAGGAAGACTGGCCATACCCTCCTTCATAAGACTGGTGGNGNAGGNGGCGAGGTAAGCATCAAGNNGTCNGTGGNGAAGATCGNNGAANGGGCACTTACCCTNCACGACTCGACAAAGGTAAGGGCACGCTCGACATCGATGCCTGACCAATCGTCNAGCATNCTGCTTATCGCAAAGGCGCAGTACAGTGTACGTAGATCAGTCTCTGTATCTCCCGGGACCGTCGAGAAGCTNCCATCGGGCTTCTGGCANGTCCTCAAAAACCTTATAAGACCGGGTCGGTCTAACCGCGAGAAGTCGTCTCGTAGCATAGAGAGTACGAGCAGCGCACAGTACGTCATGATCAAGTGCGGGGAGTCGTGTTCCACGGAGGATGACGACTCCTACGACATTGCACAGTCAAAGTCCAAGTTCAGTNCCAGTTTCGCTATATCAATGAAGTATGTNCATACCGCGTTTTGNACTTCAGANGGTGNNGAACCATCTGGACGGTATGGCTTCCCGGGTGTCATGAAAGTCCCNGTTCGAAAGCCTGATCCCGATTCACCCCCTGTTCGCAGAAGTNGAAACATCGTAAGCCNTATGAACCGACGATCGTACGAATCTGGGAGCGACCTACNCGTCTGTTGCTGCTCCCANACCCATTCTCGCCACCACTCTCTATCCGACNCGGATTGNGCGTCCAGCGCNCCGAGTAGATCCATGATCCCGAGGCAGTAGAAGACGACCCCGAGCCTGTTGAACAGCAATACGCGNCAGGAACGAATTACGCCATTCAGCAANCATCCTGCTAGATTGCATACAGGCCACCTCAAGCACTCAAGGAGGTGCTGGNAGTAGTCCGATGCGGNGGGACAGACGCAGGACTACGATATCTCACCTCGATCCATCCGCGTCCGTCTGAGATCCAGGAAGCGCTATNCAATCCGAATCTAATTAGCCGCACAGCATTNCCACCTCCACCTTCCACAACGCGTACCTGTCAAGCATCGTTTCGCATGGCTAACATGCCCGCTCCTCTGTAGAGCAGGGAACGAGGGGACGTCCGGTGGCATATAGGGTGAGCGCGTCGACGGTGGGTGCGGAGGTTCAAGCTGGGTCAACCAATCCAGAAGCGCGCTGTCCAAAGGGTACGACATTTCTGATGTGACAAACAACTGTGGCTGGGGAGGGGAGGGGGGATATTCTGAATGTGTGGTACCTCNATCTCAAACGGCTATAGCATTTTATACTGTTGAGATGATTCACAGAAAACGCCTCGCTGAATGAGTCGTAATGCCGAGCGGGTACCAAATCGCACAATGCTACCTTGGTGCATCGCGCCTCGATCATCAGCCAGGAGAAGAAGGAATCATCCGTGGCCACAATCGGTGGACCTTGGCAAGGGTGCAGGGGTACGTGAATGTGCACGAAACACCAGCATGCCTCGACCATTTCTCGGCAACAGAAGAATAGGGTAAGTCGCTTCCTCGACACGGTTATTCTCCGAAAATTCTGGCGTCTCATGCGCTCTTTCATTCATAATCAGCAACGTGTAGGCGATTGACGGCTCTCGTTGGACCTCTGCATCGATCGGCCGGTCATTAAGCATAAACCATGGATGCTCTCGACACGTACACCCGACGAAAAAGAAGCGATCAGGAAAGGGGGCCGAACCAAAAGGTCGACAAAAGCACGGGTCGCGGTTAGGTAGGATATGTCAAACAGCAAAATATGAGGAGTACAGGTAGTACACAGTTCTGGATGGGTGCTCAGAAGAAATAAGGACGTGAATAAGGGGGAAAGAGGATAAAAGGAACGACGGTGAGGGAAGCTTGTGCTGGGAGCAAATTGTGAAAGGAAAGACTTGGGAAACATGAAGAGCTTCAAGGGAGTAGCTCAGATGTCTCATTACGCTGTAACAAGAACTGGTAAAAGACGCGACTCCCGGATCGAAAGAGACCCATTACAGACCTGCAACACCCATCTGGAACGACGCTCGTTGCACTGCGGGNCCTTGATTCGGTAGCTGAGCTCCCAGCTGGGTCGCTTGCGCCACGGAATGTTGCTGCTGCTGNGTGGCTCCTACAGGTGTTTGNGCTCCTCCCACAGGGTGTGAAGGAACGATGCCAGCGCCAGCCACAAATGCTGGCTGGGANTTCTCNTCGAGATCGGCNTANAGCACCGTCATCTCTTTCCTTTCCTTCTGCCATGTTTCTGGNTCCCAGAAAGTGTAGAGTCCTTGNTCGCCTCCNTGCACTTTTTGTGAAGGCGTCGTGCCGCTNTCCTTCGTGATCCATAACCGGAGGTCCTTGTGCCACCTCCAGTTGCGGTTCCATCTATCCGACACGAACCANCACACGCGTCAGTGAAGCNATTCAGCGATANAAAACTCCAAAACAAGGGAGGAGCTGGAAACTGNACATGAAAACGCCACGTACAGTTCTTGGGCTGCTATTTCTTGAAGAGCATCCCTCGGACTTGAATAGAACATGAAGAACAGCGTCTCATCGCTAAACAGAGCCGCCTTGCTCGGNCCCGGTGGTGGTGCTTGCACGCTCAAATAACATGCCGGCAACTGAAATTCAGGTTCCACCTGAAGTGCAGCCGATTGGTCTGCCCAAGGGGTNATGAATGTGGAATATAGGTTCCTGCAGACCGGCTTATATGAACTTTGGCGAAACAGGACAAGCTCCAACAAACGCTCTCACCCGGGATACGACATATCCAGTCCCATCGCTCCCAAATCCGTACCCACACTCGTTAGCCCATGATCGAGGTCGGAGTTGGCGTTTTTCACGAGAGTTATTANNGAGAGCAAGCCCCAACGGTCCGCGGCACTGATTAACACTTGCTGTGCAGGTGTCTGAGGATGTTGCTGAGTTTGAGTCGTCGAACTTGNGTTCGATGACGGCGTAGGGTTGGAATGCGAATTCCCGTTCGAGTTTGTTGCTGCATTCACATTCACATTGGCGTCACCTGCGGATGCAACATCAAGATCTGTCCTAAAANTGGACNACGNGTTACAGACCAGCTGGTGGAGGNACGCCTGGAGGAGCNTTGAGATGTGATTGTCCATTCTGCAGATAGACTCGGTGAGCATATTATATTACACGACGGGATGGGCAAACCCACGGCAGCAGTACCGCCGGCTTGTTGGGATTGTGAAGTTGGATTCGGAGAGTTCCAAGCCGCCTGAGCCGCCTGCTTCAACGAATAGTTGCTCTGTAGCTCGGCTGGTTAGCACCAGATTAACCTTTTCGGAACGGCATAGTATGGCCTCGGAACTCTTTTGATGGATGGTAATAACGCAAAACGCGCANTGATGAATGAATTGGACGAAGAAACTCACCCTTNGCANCTTGTCGGACTCTGTCTGGTTTGACTGAAACCCAGGGTGGACGCTCCTGGTTTGAGGACCAAGATTAAGCATGCCCGACGTGAGACCTCCTGTCAAATCTCCCAACAAGTTCCTTCCCCGCTGCTGAAAGTCTTGTTGCTGCTGCTGAAAACCGTTCAGGCCAGGAGGATGCGGTATGCTGTCTTGATTCGAGCTCTGGTTCTGAGATCCGCTCTGATTCTGGTTGCCTCCGAGTGCTGGAAAGTCATCGGGTGTGAAATCTCTCGTCTGGTTTCCGGACCCACTACCAATGCCACCCGCGCTTGAACCCGGCAGCGACACGCCCGTACCCGCCTGACTTGCATAGCTCGTCCCACCCGTCGCTGCACCCCCCGCCGCTGCGCTATTCGATGTCGTATTTGTCGGTGTTGATCCCAATACAGGAAAATCATTGGGATCAAG
>JANDKE010001713.1:0-12977 GCA_027627275.1 Coprinellus aureogranulatus | reverse complement strand
CGAGAAGGCCACGGTCGGAAAGTTGCGAGCATAGCGTCTCAGTCACGGCCGTCTTGCCCGTCCCCGCAATTCCATTGAGCCAGAACGCATGGTCCGAATCCTCGCTTCAGCCCACGCCAATAGCTGAGCCAAGAGAGCGACCCGTGACCCCGGAGCACACTGCCCCCTTTGACGCTTGTTGTAGAATTCGTAGTCCATTACGTTCCCCAGCCTCTTGAGTTGCTCTGCGATGGCCGTTCAGTTCGTGCTCGATGAGATGCGAGGGCGAAACGTACCGGCCTTGTTCAGATTGGCTACACCACGGGCTATCCCAGACGTATTCTTGTGTACAGTCCGCAATTCCCTGACTGGATTGCAGGTCAGTCGAAGGAGACTCACGTTCGACGGCAAACGAGAGACTCACTGGTATGGCCAATACCTTCCAAAGCTCGTAGAGTCACTGTCTCGTTGCTAACAAAGACCTCAAGCTAAAGCAGTCAGTCAGCAGATGTGCATCGCAGTTAAAGGCACTCATACATACCATGGCAAACTCAATCGCAAAGCTTATCTCGCGAATCAGCCGCAAGATCTCCTGTCGATCCTCCTTCACAGGCGCTAATCGTTTCGTCACGCTCGCCTTCATCTTTTCGTTGAGTTCGCACCCAAGACCTTCGACAGCGCTACGGTAATCAGCCCAGTCAGCGCCATGCCACATGACAATTAAAATGTGATAGAAGGCAGGGAAAGGCTCACCGTGCCAGCCCATCTCGCCGATCACGAATATCTGGAGGGAGATTCGTACGGCCTTTCAGAATCTCCTCCAGAAGCTCGACCCGCTTGGCGAGCTTCTCAAATTCCTCTCTGTTGCTGGAAAACACCTTGTACAAGTAATGTCAACAATCGCGACTATGGTTGGAAGAATAGTGCTCACATCCTTCATCTCCATGAGCGCGTTCAGCGCGGCAGCCGTGCTCTTCAACGGGGGAAAGACGTCCGACACCCGTTCCACGAGCGCTACTGTATTCTTGAGAGCCAGATACCAAGCGAATTTACCTTCGGAAGTGGTGGACAGGGATGCTGGCGTGAGGTCAGTCGTGCCCGATATCGGAAGCTCCTGCTGAACTTCTTCTCCAATTTCTTGGGGAGGTGCATCCGGGGTTAAAATTCGAGGGACTCGAGGTTCTTCGGTGATTGACCTGGGACTGACTACTTCGTTGGGGGAACCTTCGAGCGGTGGTCCTGTACCAAAAGCGACAGCGGCTAGTTCAGCACCTGCACGCCCTACTGCTGGTAAGATGTCCACGCGATTCCCTTCGTTAGTGATTTCTTGCCCCAGTGGAGTGGGGGTGTTGTGTTGAGGATCCGTTTTGCTAGATTGCTGGGTTATATGGTGGCGCGAAGGGCCTGGCGACGGCGATCTCGACGCGAAGATTTCTAAGCCCTTCTGCCAGACCCTCTTGGCGCGTTGCCTGAATGGCATGGTTGTACTCGACTGAGCGCCGTATGGGCAGATATCTGTTGATCGGTGGATTCAAAGCTCAGTGGGCATCAAGGAAGAAGGAAAGGGAGGCGCATACCGACGTTGATCAGCTGCCTCGTGGTCCTTCACAAAGAGCTGGAGGGGGATTGAGTGCGGAACAAACAACCTAGATTAGGCGGGTGAGAAAGCTTGACCGAGAACAGTGCCCGGGTGAGCGTTGATGAAATCCTCGAGGCAATTTTCTCAAAAAGACCGGCTTCGCTTGAGCCGGCAACTGGAAACGCTTATATCCCATGTTGTGGATAGCACGGCCACGGGAGTTTACTCATTAAGATATCGCTAAAGTACGGACCAAAGTGGCGGTGGAAATGGATATGCGAGCCCTCTGTAACGTGCATTGCAATAGGTTACGACGATGTCGCTTTCTCCGAAACCTATATATAGAGAAAGTAAATCAACACATGCAATATGGCAATCGAGTTCACACTCACCCTGCCCTCAGGAATGACATTGAGACATGTTCATACTGCTCAGAAAGTCCGATGAAGCGAGATAAAGTAGCCCACTCTGCCAATCGCGCCCCCAATCTTCACACCGAGCTCTGATCATAGACTGCGGACCGTTGAGGGCTCCCTTGTTCACCCCATTGGCTGCTCGGACACCGGGCTTGCGAAACAGATGAGAGGAATCCGTCGTCAATAGAGAAACTGACGCACCTTATTGAGATCCACACCTGCCCCAACCTTACGCGGCAAGCTTCGCCCATTGAACCTGCGCGCGTCATAAGCGAACTGCAGGTACAAGGCGTGCTCACCGTCGTGGATTGGGCTACACGGAACGCGTCGGAGCCTTGGGGAATTGTAATGCGGGAACAGCGCTGAGAACCATGTGCAACGCTCGGACGAAGCGCAGTATGAGAGGACCCCCGAATATACCGCATGGAGGCCGGGTCAAAATCTGGGGGTCCCATGTCCGGAATCTGGACCGGCATATGAGGTCCCCAGACCCCCGAAAGAGGGGGTGCACGCTAAAAATAATCGAATTTTCGGCTATTTTTCATGATTTTTCGGGCCAGCGCTGACGCGCTGGCCCTCAACCCCCCTTGCCGTGTCCGGAATCCCACCCCGGCCTTCACACCTCTACCCCCCAAATCGTGTCCGGAAAGCCCAATTTTCGCCCCGGCCTTCGGCCGGGACCCCTCAAATCGTGTCCGGAATCGTACCCGGCCTCCATAGGGTATATTCGGGGGTCCTAGTGGCCCCTCGTGTAAATTTTAGGGACAGTTAACAAGACAACCGATCCCACCGTGGCGGATTCACGAGACAGCTCGTGGGTAAGCAGTGCACACAGTGGATATGGGTGGTCCCTTCTGAGTACGTTTTGGGCATAGTCAATTTATTCAGGTTGTGTTGTAGATACTAGCACAGTGAGAGGGATATACAGGGAGCGCTACATATTTGAAAGCCGACTGCCTTTGTGCACGAAACGAGGGAGAAACGCTGAAATAAACAGGCCAAGAATGAAGTGGTTACTTTAGAACCGGTATATATGTAAGGGAAGTTGATAAATATAGGCCCGCTCGACGACGACCGTGCTACGGATCGCGGTCCCTGCAGGGGAAATGAACGGCGACTTTCTGGAAGGAAGCAAACGAAGGTCGAATACGGAGGAAGCAACAACCGGAAAGCGACAAAGGCTCGCGAAGATTGGGCTAAAGGAGGTCAAAAGGAGAATAAAGACCAAACAAACTGCTTTCCCGACGAAGAAGAGGAAAAGGTAGCTGTTAAGGATATAGTAAAGATTGGTTGGGGTGTTGATACACAGCTGCTTTTGTGATGCGAGTGCGATGTGGTGTACAGGACTGAATCCAATGAGACAACAGGTCAATAAATAGGTCGAATAAAAAGATGTGCTGCCAATGTAGATGAGAACTATGGTAGATGAGAGGGTGTCGCGAAGCGTCAGACTTAGAGCTATCAAGAAGGTGATCGAAATAATAAATAGAGTATAATGGCTTAGTAATTGACGCGACTTGCTCTCCTCCACGACAGACTATATGCGCGCGATATCGCTGCCGACGACGACGAGAAACCAGACTGCACCACTTCGACGCAAGGCGAGTAAGCCTTGCACCGCTCCTCATCCGCATATGAGACGAGTTCACGATACAACCGCAGTAGGCGCGGGGCTCGCGACGAGGGTAGCGGATGGCTGCTCGTTGAGCTGAGTGCCTTGGACGCTGCCGACAGACTCTGTTCGTCGTCTCATCATGAAGTAGTCGTCCTGGCCGTTGGATGCTTGGGGAAAGTAAGTCTCGGGAGATGTCTGACTGCGTCGGGGAGAGTTGGTGACGCTCGAGCTGGTTGCAGGGGATGTTTGGTGTTCCAGGGAGGGCTGACGGCGACGACGCGTGAAGCTGAGGAGAGCCCGACGTCCTGGAGATAGGGTTGATAGAGGCGATGTCGGTGAGGGGGGCATTGGGAAGGCGGATTCCAGACACACCGCCGCCGTTGGGCGACGACGAATGGTCTCGCGATAGAGGATAGGGGGAGATGGCGGGGGAGTTGTAGGACGTCGGAGGCGCAGAGCCAGAGGAGTAAAGAGAGACTAGAAATCGCCAGGTCAGTCAAATGCCGAGGCCTCGGGAATTGCTCAAGATGCTTACCATTGTCGTCCCAGTCGCTCGCCCCACTGCCAGATTGGGCGGAGGAGATCGAGGACACGGAGCTTCGTCGAACCAGCCCAAATTCCCGAGGCTCTTTCTTGATCAGGTTCGGAGATCCAGGAGCCCCTCCATTGCCAGCCGCCGCAGCTGTGCCGACGCGCGATTTTGGACTCAAAGTGCGCTTATTTTGCTTGCGCGCCTTGGTTTCCGGCCCTGAGCTCGTCGAAGCGCAGAGGTCGCGGCCTCAAGTGAGTCCGCTCATACAGGCCGCACTTGTTGCAGACAATTTTGCCGGGGTTGAGGGTGGATCGCCGCCAGCTCGGAGGCTCGGTGGTGTGGCAGTTGAAGCACCTCCTCCGAAGGTACTGCGTCTCCTTCGACGCGGCGTCGTCTGTGTGCTGCACAGGAAGGCCGGTGTGAGGAGACATGTAGGACATGGTCATGGGATGGCACATATTCGACGAAGAGGCAGACTGGGTGCGGTAGAAATTCTGCGCAGGCATCATCATCGAGCCGTCCTCTAGCTTGATATTGGCGCCGTCGTCGAATTCTTGGTAGTTGGGTTGGGGAGAGGAGAAGTGGTCGCCGGGTTGAGGAAGGGTGATGGATTCGGGGTACATGGCGTCGTGGCGAGGAGGGATTTGTTGGAACTGCTGCTGCTGGTGGGGGAAAAAGTGGGGCACTTGCTGGGGGATAGGGGGGAGGAGGTCTTCGCGGTCGTGACGAACGTACGGGAAAGTGGCTCGTCGCATGGCCTGGAAGTCGTGCTGCCGCGAATTCTGTTGCTGCTGCTGGCTCCAATTATCAGCGATATACTGGGGCTCTGTGGTTGGGGAATTCAGGGGTCAGCTGGTGCTGCTGGTGCTGGTCGTCGGCGTAGATATCCTGGAGGAGGGACCCACGCGAGCCGTTGTTGTGGGTGAAGTGGAGGTTTGCCACTGGCTGAGGGCCTGCCCAGCCATAGGGATTCTCGGGATGGACGATAACAGCATTGTCGTCGTGGTGGCCCTCGTGGAAGAGGTTGCGGACGGGCTCGTCGATGAGGCCCTGCTTGAGGGGGAAGTTGATGTTCATGAGCGGGGGCTGGTTGGGCGAGGGAGTGCGGGGCGCAGAGGAGTCGGAGTAGGATGCGTAGCCGTCAAAGTGCAGGGCGTCCATATTCAAGTGCAAGGGACCTGGGCTGCCTTTTTCCTTTCGCCGGCCAACACCTTGGTATTTTCAACAAGCCCTGCATTTCCAAATCCAGGCCGGGGACTCTAGCGAGATTGCGATCTCCAGAGAATCTCACGCGTGACACCCCGATCCTACCTCTCCCAATGGGGCAGCAGCGGTCTAGCGGGGGCCGAAAAAAGACCCCTGACACTCTGTTCCCCTCGTTTTTTTGCTTCAAACAAGCGCACACACTGCTCCGCTGGTCTGGCTCGCTCAGACTCTCCCCGCGGCCTCTTTGCTGCTTCTCGCTGTATATTTGGCTCGCATTGCCATATCTCGAACTCGACGCCTTCCAGCGTCGCACAGATATGCTCTGGCGCACGTCCTGCGCTTCTCTGCCAAGTTCTGACTCTGTGCCTGGTGCTCTCGGCTCTCACCGGCCCCGCCTATCCGACCGGTCGGGTGCCCATAGCTCAGCGGGTAGTCCTTCCATTTCCTTCCCCCTTCCCCTCTCCACGGAGAGCATATTGGAGTTGGATACTCGTTTTTTGGCGCGCCCAGAGCCCTTCCGGGGCGGGCTTTGTGCGGGGCTCAGCACTCGTCACTGGAATGGAACGATGCATTGCTCTTTCCCCGAGTTCATTTAGACATCGCAATTTCCTTTTCCGTGGCTCTGGACACTTGAGTTCTGTCCCTGTGCCAGGCAATACTCTGGCCTCCTTTGTGACCTCTGCTGGCTCTGGCTAAAGGCAACGCTTCGGAACCTGCGCAGCAGTCGCCGATGGTTATATAGCAGGGCGCTTCGCATGGTCAGGGTCGGCGTGTGCTTGACATTTCGGAAGTTCTAGGTGAAAGTGGACCTGGACCTTTTTCACGTAAAGGCGGGTGCCGCCCACCACAGCACCTCTTCCATTCACATTCAAAGTCAAACAGCATTTGAGCGTACGCGTCGACCAAGGTTGGGGACCTTCGTCAACAAAAGACCTGAACTTCCAACCGCCCACCTCCCCGACTTCTTCGCCCTCATACACAAGACGTCATCAGCCTCCGATTTTCGAAGCTTTACGGATTTTGCCCATACCGTACCAGCATCTTCTTGAAACTCGCTCGGCCCCTCCNGCCATTCCGTGGGTGCTTATAATCCATGAAAGGTCAAATTCGTGGAAATAGTCAAGTTGACGCTTTGTGCTCGCCACTCCACTTCACCGTTACCTCACCCTTTGCTCAAGGAAGCTGCTGTAAACAAGCGATAAGACGGCTAAAATGTCGTGGGTACCCTGGCCCGAATACCGCNCGCTTCTCTTTGCCTTCCCACCACTGTGGCCCTNGCCATCTGTCACGAAGGTGAGTACTGCGTCGAGTGGCGGGAACGACATGGTTGTCTAGGCGAGCCTTGCTATGCGCATTCCAACGGGCACTGACTTTGCAATATCGGAAACCGTCTATAATTGAGAACCTCTTGATGTTGGATAGTGAGTGTGGCGATGTCTTCGAAACCTTGCTTCTTTATTCCAGGCATTTGACGGTGGAGATACGCTCTCGGATAGAATGGAGGTATCAGCGCTGGGACCCATGAGTCTCCATGAGTGCGGTTACTTTGGTAGGAAGTAACGGACCGTCATTTCATGTGGTTCTCCTATGGATTCCACTCACTGGTGCNCACGGAGGGAAAGACTCAGGTTCGTTACGTCCAGCTCTTCAAGCTTGTCAAAAACGCTGATCCGGGACANGTGTANGAAGTCTATTCTGTCGTGCGAGAAACCCGACCGCTGGAGCCCGAATCCGCTTGGCGAGAGGNNTGTCTTCCAGTGGAANGAGCCTAACTAGGTTTGGCATGAGAGGGCGCTCGTTGTGACCGGCACGCCTCTCGGCACAGAACCTCTCCCGTATGCCCATTCAANTCGTACAACCTGTTNCCCTTGCGTTCGGGCTTTTCCGATGCTCCGGAGCTGCAAATAAACGAGGTCCCACCAAACCGCAACATGGCGTGCTTCCAGGTGCTTCCTCGTCTTTAGGCGTGCGCGGGGCGCCGCCTACACGCGCTGCGCTTACAGTAATGCCGACAGTTTGTGGGCGGTGACGCGAAGGGTAAACCCGATAATTNGTATTACTCACCCTTTACGAGACNAGGTATGTCGGGGCGTGCGCACTCTTATCTGCCTTCGGTCTACTTGCCCCGGCGTAAGGTACGCTGGTCATTCGTGGCCTGTGACTGCTTTTCAGGGCCCAGACGGTCCAGATTGACCTTCACTGACGCTGCGTTTACGCTAGCCTTCGCATGCCGCAGCTATTCAAGCGCCGTAGGCGATTGCCGGAAGACCGCGTGAGAGGACGCGTGTATCCGACTGAACTTCGCGGAAAATGCTTTGTTCGCGCCGTTGTATAAGTTCATGGACATTTTTCCGGCCCTCTGGAGTTGGGCGCTGTTCTCCTGGCTCTTCGGGTATGTTCCATTCTTCCTGTTCAAAATTCTGTGACCTCACTCGGCTGACCGAGCAACCAGGTAGCACTTGGTGCTGGCTTACGCGGTTTCTATTCTCGTCTGGACTAAGTGCGATACATTAACGCAAAATGGNATTGAAAATNNTCATTGCTATGGCGTTAGGCNAGTNCTCCGGGATNCCCTTGAGTGGNNNNACGGTGAGNTNCCCAATGCGATAANNNCGAAAGCTNNCTGCTCACAATTTGTCANNTTTACAGGAATNAGGGAGCTGACGNCCAAGCTTNCANCCCACCCCACTGTCANAATTTTCNGAACGCCTCTCCCCACATGCTGNCCAGGTTACGTTATTGCTGAAACCTCGTTGCNNCCTTNCCTTATCTCGAGGCGCATGCCTAAACGCAGTTACTGCGCAAGGGTNTTTGGTAAAACATGACTTCCGTTGTAACTTGTGAGTACGTTTGNTCTAACTACTTTCGAAAGCTTGACTAAGTGTTCAATGGAGATGAAGTCTTTTGNAGGGGTTTTGCTGCTACTCCGGNACGAACNTGATATCCGACTCGAGGCTCCATCTCAGCGATGACCTGGCCGAGATAAAAACCAAGCATACCTATGCCCGTAAGCTGCGGATACCGGCTGTCCGAGCTCCGACACGCTCACCCAGCTAGTTGTTTGTAANGTAAGTTTGCTGTATGTTGNATCCTCCTCGTATTCACTCAATTAGCTGGCTCCACTACATCAATGCTCTTTCGTTCGCCAATCTATTGAATGGGTAGATCACCGTCTCTCTGTCCCTGAGATTGCACAGATGGCGGAGGAATACCTTGATCTCCGTTNCCCTAATGATGGACGATCGCCCTCGGAGGTGATGGTGTGTTCCGTCNTCGGGCACGATCAAGTGTANTGCCCACTTGGGCGCTTGTGTTGCNATATGTCTCCGTAAGCTCTGTCGGCCTTGGGGCGCCACCAATCTCCATCTCGACTAGCNCGTNGTTGGAGTGTNCNCTTTGAGGACNATTACTATGGGCGCTGCTGACATNTCCCTGCCATGGGCGCTTAGATACGTATCAATCGGAGAGTGACAACAGGAGCAGTGCCTCGAATCGCGACCACAATTGACTGCAAACCTGTGGGGACGCGGTGGGGAGGTNATTCAAAAAGGTCAAGGACGTCTCTTCGTGACTCTAATATTAACAGTTGNAGGTCCAAAAGATCGCGTCCTCCAATGGAAATGTCTATCCACCGCATGGGAGGTGCATGAGATTTTCCGCTCTATCGGCGAANNNCCTTGTGAGTGGTTCCTCATAGTGTATGCCTCCTCGGTTCATTGCTTTGTAACCTATTTTGAGTACTAGACCCGGTCACTGTCACTCGCGCTTGCAACCCTTGTCAGTCGGGTCCTTGCAACACGGGCTTACTTCATAGTTAGCCTTGTCACAGTGGCGCCAGTGCCATCGATCGGGTCGCCGAGACACCCCTTCAGGACCATGAAGTTGTCATCCGAATTGCCTTGGGCGACTCTCTTGGATGACGCCCAACACAACTCCAACAGAAGGCTGTGTGACTCGCAAGATCGCGCCCTCAGTGTGCGCTGGATTAAGGTTCACTTCTTGTGAGCCCCAACATACGGCCACATCCGACCTTGACACATTTACGCGATTCAACATGGGAAGACATCGTCAAGCNCTCAGTAGAGAGTGCATGTGTGCGNACTGCGATGCTAGTACCTACCCAGAATATTAGAAGCNCGAAGGGCTTCCTGAGCGTACCTGCCCATGATCGGTACTATGATGCTTTTCTTATGCAATGCATACCCCAACCAGNGGCTCACGCTAGGTAGGCTGATATGGCGGAAGCTACAAAATGAAGAAGATCATCCGATGATGGTACCAAGGACACAGCATNAGGAAGCGCNCGGCTTTACCNNTTGCGCCGACCCATGGCTACAACTCACNGCCTTTNCCNNAAGNTGNCAGTGGACCNTTGNTTTCCCTNTTNNAAGGCAAAGNTGGGGTCCCAACGAATTTTCGNATCTGGATACCTCTTATCCGAACCTCAAACGCGCTTCGAGTTCGAGGGGCACATTGAGGCACATCTCATACGGCACGGGATTCTTTGGTGATGTTGCCTGCCAACCTGAGACGCCGGTGGAAGTCACGGTGAAATATGTGATTTCAACANNTGCGANTGTCTATTTCCAGTCGNNCNTGCAAANNGTGAGTACCTGAAGGGTGNACTTCTGTGAACCCCACGGGTTCGACGTCAACAGNAGGTGGGCGTGAATATTTCANAATTCCTTACGACAAATNTTCCACCATCNAGCTTCCCGAACTGTCACCTCTTGTCACCTTCACGTTCTTGAATACGGCAGCGCAGCGCAATGCCCGGATCAGTCTGTCGTCCTTGTTTGGGAATCTAGTTACGTAGATCCCAGAGGAAGGGGGAGGGGAGTCAACTTCTTATCAAGAAGGTTTTGAGAATTCCTCCCGAGTCGAGAATTGATCTCACTTGTGGATTTCGCAGCACGCAGTTATCTCAGGATTTTTTCCCTGGTCGTGTTCATCCTCCAGCAGATCTAGGCTTTCGCAGAATAGGCGCGCATGCGCGAAGCCATTTGCCNGTGGAGCACCACCATCGCGGAATCGNATCAAATATGGCATCAGATCGCACCTCTTTGACCTGAATTGGCCTCCTGGACCCGATCCNCACAGTAGTTAACACTGGGTGACAAATGGCTGGACCCCCAGCTCGCAAGTGGAGGAGATCGNGACAAGGGATTGTGGAACTAACTATCGGACGTGCCAGTAAAGCGGTACCCCTAACTTCCCTCAAGATCGGGATGTCCCACCTCAGCTAAAACTCACAAGTATAGTAGGTTCGAAAGGGTTTCATGAATCTCATTGGAGGTCACATNTCAAGCATATGAATGAAGCTCCCTATTGGTATAACTTCTTNTGTCATCCCAATGAGCTATCAGAGGATAAGGTTGGCTCGGTCGGAGTATACTCAGCAGAGTANAACCTCGGGATGATTGACCAGCCGCCATAGATNACCTTGGGCTCAGCCAGTCCATACGGTCGCCATGATCACNGGCACTGGAAGGGCAGCGCNATAACGCATGGATCGCTGTAACCGCGAACGTGTATACTCACTAAATTCCCGCTTCTCCCACTGCTTCCAGATGGATAGGGCGGAGTATGGGAAGCCCTACAACAAATCGGGCAAGGTAGAGCGATCCGTTGATGGGGACNAGGNCGCCCCCTCTCACGAATAACCATGCGTTTTGATATCTAAGAGGACTCAGAATTCAAGTGACTACTCTTACTGAGACCAAATAGCAAAGAACCTGATCGCGTTCTGTGGAAATCCTCTTCTCATTCTTCCATTCTTAGGTTCTGAATCTTGGTCGGTGTTGTTTGATATGGGATTGTCCGCNAATAGAGTAGGTGGATTTGCAGCGTCGTCTTGACGATTCGCGAAGCCGATATACCACCATTCCCGTTTCATCGGNATACCCTCATCCGGGACTGTATTGGAATTGTGCCACAGTTCCTCATTAAGGGAACGTTCCAANTGTTCACATCAAAGCGAGGGGTCATTGAAAGCGTTTCAGCTGTGTGGTTCACAAGAGCTTTGACAACTACCCCAAAGCATGACAGCTGTGACTTCTTGAANGTTCGCGAAGGNATTTGCAAGTAATACTCTTTACTGCTGCCGAAGGAGTGATGAGGAGACATATCCGAGCGAGCACACCAGCTCGGGCAAAACGGTGAGTCGGAGTGCTAGGCTATCTCCGTAGATAGCCACCCGTTTGACNAGTTCGGGCGATCCGCATGAAAAGGCTCTCNGNGGCATTCGCTATTGGTAATTCAAAAGTATATTCTGTNCAATTCTGTACANACAAAGTCCCCTTGATAACGAAGTTACATAGATACTCAGNGCAAGATACTCAGCTTCCNGTCTGCGCAGATCTAGTGAAGGAGCAAAGCNCACTTCAGTCATTTCTTCCGCCCTTTGCGCTTCTCCNGACCAAGTTTCTTGATGCACTCAGGACAATACCATTTATCTGGAAGAGGTTCCTTCACTCCGACACATGTAATGTGGAACTGAGCGTGAAACGTGTTAGTAAAAGCCGATGNGCAGCAGTTGACGAAAGCTACAAGGAACAGGCCCTGATAGAAGACGTTGAAGACAGGTACTCACCCATTGGTAAGGGCAGTCAGCCCCATCGCATCCAACCATCTGGAGGACAAAGCGGTTAGCATACACGAGTGGGTGGAGGCGGCAGGAACACCGTACAGCGCCGAAACTTCGTCTCTGACAGAAGCANTACGGGGTGGGATCTTCTTCCCCTTCTTCTCCCTCGTACTCGTCTTCTCCTTCTGCGTCCATATCTTCATCGTCAGGTTCCTCGAGCGATTGCCTTGTTTTGTGTTTTACGAGAAGGGCGAGATCTCGCATAAGCAGATACTGGAAGTGGCGGTCTGAGACGGCGTCGATACTTTGATAGATGGCTGGGTCGTCAATCGACGTTCTGATGATCAGTCAGACGATGGAATTGTACCAAGTGAAAAGCCCTGTGGGGAATACGCACTCTTGTTTGGAGGAGCAGAGAACCCAGAGGGCGGCGTCATGGCGAAGGGTGTCAGCGGGTCTGAAGGGGTGATACCATCCAGGGCTTTGCGCAAGCTATCGCCAACTTGGGCAGCCGCAGTGAGGCTACCAGATAACGAAGGCTCAAGGCGACTATTCAACGGAAGAGCCGATCGTCGAATGTCCTCCATTGACTCCCCTTGAAGGGTACGAACNTGTATCACATCCGCGTCCAAGCGAGACTGTGTACGCGTCAAGAGTTGAATTAAGCGCTCGGCAAGCTGTATTTTCTCAATTGATATCGCATCAATTTCCGCGTAGGCATTCGCGATGCGAGGTGGCAAATGCAGTTTAGGGGAGGTAGCGCTGCTCGTGCCATTGAGCGCACCAATGAGCTCGGCTCCTGGGGAAAAGGGGAAGGGACAGTTAGGAACTGGGGCGTACGACGTCGCGGATGTACCTTCGCTGGTCTCTGGATATCTCAGCTTGNAGGTCTAGATACAGGACCATAAGATAAATATTACTCTGCCCCATTACGATGGCATGGAGACCTCGCCGACCCACCTTGGCACTTCCTCTCCAAGAATCCAATCTCGTTCAAAATATGCTGGACTTCATTCGGTAAATTGTCTAGATCTGCGAAAAAAAGGTGGTTAGCATGTGGCCAG
>JANDKE010001712.1:0-12980 GCA_027627275.1 Coprinellus aureogranulatus | reverse complement strand
GATGACGATCCGATGGATGGCAGACACGCGGGCTCAAGAGGCGGAGATAACGTGAACGCAGAAGACGATGAAAATGAGGGCGAGTGAGGAAGTTGGGCCTGTGGGGATGGTAACGTGTGAGGGAGATGTAAGATTGCCCGCCAAGCCAGGTGCGTTCTTTGCTCTCTTATTTGTACGCCCGCCTGACCCCTGAATAGCGAGAGGGTACCCAAGATCTTTACCACTCCTCCGAGATCACCTATCTCTACCCAATCTCGAAGAAAACATCCGCCGCTTTCTCTACGACCAGCTCAACCCCAACTCGGAGCTCATGGGAATGGAGGTGGATATCGACGACTGTCCACGCGTTGACCCCGGCCTCCACATCAAAGTCTACCATAGCGCGGCATCGTTCTTCCACGCACCCAGCGATACGTCCGGGATAGGCGGCATGCAGCGAGAATATATTCGTGCCACACCGTCATGGCAGCGTGGACCCCCGAGACACGATTGTGTCTACGTTGAAAGCAATCCAGAGAAGACGGGGTTTGAGGGTCTCACGGTGGCACAGGTACGTTTCTTTCTTTCTTTCTATCACAACAATGTTCGCTACCAGTGTGCATTCGTGCGCTGGTTTGAGACCTTTGGCAATGCCCCTTGCAACATCACCGGCCTTTGGCGCGTCAAACCAGATGTCAGTCGCCGGAGTCGTCGACGGATAACTTCGGTTATCAGCATCGATTCTATCCTGCGTTCGGCACACCTTCTTCCAGTGTACGGTACCCGCCCCACTCCCCGCAGTCTTCACCATTCAGCCTCCCTCGATGTATACCGCCTCTACTACGTCAACCGCTATATCGACTACCATGCCCACGAAACAATATATTAATTTAACTTCGGAATAAGCAAAGCCTGGCTGACGGAAGGTAGGTAAGCAGTATCCAAGTTGTGGGCTACTCTATGCGAAGAAATAGGCAAACTGACAAGCAGACCGACAGAGGGGATATGCAGCGAGGGCGTGCAAGCAAAAATAGGCGCCGATCTGCATTGGCCTATATCCTAAGCCCAGGAATAAGACCCCGCCCTTTTCCTGATGTATGCTTGCTTCCATGGACCCAATCTTTGGCACCGACTACAAGTTGATACGATACAGCACCAACAGAACCAACATCATGTATGCGACACATGAAGTGGTCGGAGGCCTTGACGACGTGCGGAACTATGAGTGTTTCCTCACCCAGCCTTACGATCCCATCAAGCAGCCTCGGGTTCTCATTTTCTTTCAATCCATGAAGCTTGCGTGTGAAGTTGCCGACCATCTGGACTCACTCCTTCCTTCGGAGCGTCAACAAAAAGGCATCACGGAACACTACTATAGCGACATGTCTGAGGATTTCCTCGCTCGCACCTTCGTCTCATTCACAAGCAAACAAGGAACGACTAAGATTCTGTGTTCGACCTCTGGAAACTCAACGGTGAGTTCCCAGTCAAAAGGCAGATGATCTCTGATACAGATCAGCTATTCAGGGAGTAGATTTCCCTGATGTCGACATCGTATGCGTGGCTGGGATGCCTGATACCCTCACTGACGTCTCGCAGTGTTTTGGGAGAGGTGGGCGGAAGCAAGGTTCACACTCCCTTGCTGTTCTGTTCTATGAACCATGGGTCAGCGAAATATCGCTTGACGAGTTTGAAGGCAGGAATGCCGACCTTTCTGATCCCGATCGAACGCGCGAGCCGCTCAACGTCAAGTCCAAGGTACGGGACCGAGCAGTGCTTTCGTGTGTGCGTCTAGCACAGATGAAGGAAAACGAGTGCCAGCGTGCATACTTTGCCTCGTCAAATGGTGATGAGTCCCCTGAAGGTGCGCAAATTGTTTCCCAGGTATCATGTCACTGCATGGCGGTGTTCTCATCCATTTTTTCAGCAACCGACTATGTGACTGAATACTGCTGCAGCACGCATCCAGACCGGCCACTTGTTCTCAGTACTCATCTCCCATCCCCTCTCTTCACTATCGCAAGGTTAGAAGAAGAGAAGAAGAAGCCGCCAGAGAAGAAGACACGAAATCAATATCGAAAGCCAGCTCAACGTGAAGGCCTTGACAACCGCCTTATTGCCTGGATAATTGGGATAATCACCAGCCACGATGTCAACGTCAACCATGGCTTCCGATACATGGAAGACATTCTTTCCACAACAAACCGTAAGCGTCTTGTCATGACCATACCTGGACCAAAAACCAGCTCGGCAAAGGCGATTCAAGACTTACTTGAGGAATCCGATGAATGGAACACACTTTGGGGTGAAGCCGTCTATCAGCTTGTGACCGACTATGATAATTCACTCAAGACGACAAAGCGCAAAAGAAATGTAGTCTCCGACAGTTCGGATGACGAGAGTGTGTCTAGCTTGGGTGAAGAGATACAGATTGACGATTCACAAGGTTACAGTAGTGATGAAGCTGAGGAAGGGACAGATGATGACAGGGAGTGACAAATAGATAGATTGTACAGTGTACTTTAGAGCTTATCAATCGTTTCAGCCATAGATGGAGAGTCAGACGGATCCGAGAAGTTGGCAGGCGCTAGTTCATCCTCCTCAAGAGATCGGGGGTCATTGACAGATGCACGGCCGGACTTCATGTCGTCTAGCTTGGTATTGAAGGCAGCCAGTGAAGAGGACTCAATGCGGGTGTATCCAAGGCTTCGAAGGTCGGGCTTCAATTTTGTGTCTGAACGCCCAGGGACAGTGTCCAGGAATCGTAGTTCCTTTGCCTTGGATGCGATCTTCATCACAAGCACAGTTGTGTTTGCCTTGGAGTGGGTCTTACCCTGGTAGCGGAGCTGTAAAGACTTTGAGACTTGGCGTTTGAGGACCATCAAGTTGCCAATAGATGCAGATATGTTACCACATCGATCCCAGTTTGCGTAGTAGCCCTTCGCAAGAAAGAGTGCCTTGAGATATCCGATGAGGTACTCTATGTTCAGATCGAGACCCATGAAGTGACCAGGGAGACCAGAGACATTGATAAGCATGATGTTGCGCATGATATCAGCGAACGCCGGTGTCCAGACATACTTGAAGCTGTGGAGAATGTGAAGAATCTCTGTCGAGTAGTTATTTGACCCAGCGCCACGGAAGAGAAACGCAAGATCAGGTAGAATGTCTTCGATACGCCCAAAGTCACCATCTTTGACAGCAGAGACCAGCTCAATGACAAGAAGCAAGTCACGTAACAAGCGTGCTAGACACTCCTTGACGAGGTCGGGCGCAGATTCAGATGACGCGCTGGGCTCGGGCACTCCGCCTTTGCTTGATTTTGGAGTGTAAGAAGCTGGAAACGATGGTGTTGGGGTCGCATACTTCTCAACGATCCGATAGGCGATTTCAATGAGCTGCTCTGGAGTTGGCTTTGAGTCTGCAAAGGACTTGAGATCATCGAACCCACACTCCTTTTCCCAAGCCAAGATGACAACACCGCCAAGAACCTGCTGGAGTGCCGCCAGAAGGGAATGGAAGTCAGGTTTTGGATTTCCAAGCCGCGTCTTCCCTAGAAGCAAGAAAAGGTGTGCGAGAGAACCTAATTCGTGGATGGTGCCATAGTGCGTCTCCCGGACAGCCCAGATCAAGTTCATGATCAAGTGAAACAGAGCAAGCCCAAGCTCGAAAACCAAGCGCGAGTTCCATCCGCCAATGTCATGCTTGCGAGTAATCTGTCCAGAGCGGATGCGAGAGTTGGTCAGCTGGTCATTACAACTTGGAATGGCAAATTCAGAGAGTTCCTCAGGGTTTCTTCCCATCTGATTGACATAGAAGTCTTGCTGAACCGAGAAATTGCCTTTGACGGTTGCTTCTTCGATAGGGGCGACGCGGAGAGGGAAGTAATCGTTCCGATGATTTGGTTTCTTGGGCCGGCGCTGGACGTTCTGAAGTAGAGGGGAACCGGCATACTGGTTGAAGTCGGCAACATTCTCCAGAAGGATCTTAACCACATTGACGGCAGACTGTCGACGGTATGCCTTGACCGAGTCTGAACTTGCGCGGATGTCGCTCATCTTCAGGTGAGGGGCGTTACGACGTGCTTCAACAATAGGCTGAAGGCGCATGTTCTCAAGAGAAGCATCAGGGAGTGGGTAGATGACGCCTAGCGTGCCTGAGGTAACCTTCGGTTTCGTATTTGCCGTCTGCTCCACAAAGATGCTGGTCTTGACTTGTGTAGTTGCCGCTGCACTGCACGGCATATTACAAGTCCGACATGAAGGCTGAGAGTCACATGGCTGCCCAAACCCCCACCAAAGATACACACAGAATTGGGCCAACCCGGCAAATGAAGATCATGATCTTGTGGGCAAGGAACTCGGTCTCATATTGCGCAAGACCCTGAACGATACCCTCAGAGGTGGCAGCAATGTCGGTGAGCGACACCACCAATGACGGTCGGGACGAGTACCATGAGCAGTGGGGCGAAGATGGTCTCAGCGTATGATAATTGGCGTACTCGTAGGTTTGAGTATTGGGCGAATACATGAAGGGCGATCGCATCGATGTAGACTGCAGGATTGGTGCACTTGAGGGAAGTGAAGCATCGAGCTTCTGGGTGTACACCTCCTAGGGTCAAGTTGAATATCATTCCATCATGCTACGTACGGCTATAGTCCACAACCCTTGCACACTACAAGACATCCAAAGCAACCCGTCGGCAGGCGGAATCCAAAAGTGGAAGGTACGTCGTCTTCGGTTGAGGCATGTCGTGGAGTGCGAGGTCCAGGGCGCCGCTGCCGATAACTCCAAAGCTTCGGAGCTCCCGTCACCGAACCCAGCCTTGCACGGGGAGACGGGGTCCGCACAGAGTGGTCATCGAACGGGAAAGGGCGCAGACAGCGTCACCGCAAAGCTAGGACAGTGGCGATGACGTGAAGATGCTAGTGGGGGGCGTGCTATTGTACGGGTGCCTTGGTGGCGTCAACGGGCTCGCGTTTCGGTACGACGCAAGGAGGCATCTGAGCGGAATCACCTCTAGTGCGCTTGGTCGTAGGGAAACGCCCGCATGACGGTCAGACACGGTGCTGAAGGCGGAGGCGAGAGCCATGTCGGCGTCGGCGTCCTTGTCGCCATCGTCTTCGGCTCGCCAATGGCGGCGCCATCTGACTCTGAGAGCACGGAGGTCGCAGGGCCGCTGAACATGGACGACAGCGCCTCAGACAAATAGCCGTCGTCCAACTTGGACACTTGCACTTCATCGTCGTCGCTGTCTTCCTCGACGTCCTCTTCCTCGACTTCGTGATGACCTGCCTTGCGTGCTTGACCGAACTCCCTCAGCTTATTGGGAACAGCACGCGGCTCTGGCTCTTTGGGCTCAGGATCCAGGCTGCTCTGTTTGGCCTGGGTCTGCTTGGTGCTATGGCGCGATGCGGGCATCTCTGGAGGAAAAGAGGTAAGGGCTCTCACAGAATAGCAAGGATCGCGCTCACGTACCTTAGAGGCGGTCGCAGACTTCTTAATCGACAATCAAGCCGTGGACATCAGGAAAAACCAAGATTGGTTATTCCTCGGTGATCCATGAATATCAGCCCCGTTACCAATAAAAAGGTCTATGCGATCTTTTCCAAGGTTACTGTAGGCTTATTGCAGGCTTATCGAGTTAATCAGATACGAAAAGCTCTAGACAAGCTTCAATCACCAGCCCCGCAGACTTATTGAGGTTGTGTAAGTACTTCATAAGTGCAGTCCTATTGTCTACTTGTAGTCAAGCTAGTAAGCTGTGAACATCACGATCTGTAAACGGATTGACATAGAATGATGTAGCCAAGTCTAAAACATTACTTGATTTCCATTCTGCAGGAGCAAAGCGACCAAAGCATGGGAGGAGGTGGATACTACGGTGAATTAAACTGACAGGAATGATGCTCGAATGACGAACACCACCTTGATAACGGTAAGATACTTTGAATAGACCGTGACTTCGTCCGACATTGGCAGCCGCGAAGGGAGTAAACCAATCAACAAATGCCAAGAAGCCGGAAGGCGGTTGTCGATTTGAGAAGCAGAATCGGGCGGCTGCAGGGAGTTTGAAGACGCAACAAACACGTCCAATGCACCAATCTAACGAAGATGCAAGTCAATACAAATTCCACCAGGACTGCCGTTTCCAATTTCGAACCAGACACCCACCTCGCAGTCCAGCATTGTTCTCCTTCTTGTAACGTATTAATGCTGTGTCGAATCTTCCAGGTACCAGTCGACCGTACTTGTCCGTTTGAGAAGGTTCAGCATGGATTGAGTCTGCCGTCGACTCAGCGTCTGGATCGAGGGCGTAAGGGTCGGAGGTCACGAACTTGATGCGATGGAACAATGCCAGCTTGCTGAATGGGATGTGCAAAGTGGACGCAAGCTCATCGATTCGCCGCTGACTCCAATCTGGGTGCTCGCAGCGTACTAGGAAACGGGCCAATATCCACTCAAAATCCTGCGCACCGTAGTTACGCTCGATTTCTTGGAACGTAACGCCCCTCGCATTCGGGGTGATTGCCATCTTCAAGGTTTGTGGGTAAATGAGTGGCGGTAAGATTGGAGGGAGGGAGTGGTCAAGGGGTTGGTCTCCGGTATGCTCCTGTTCCATTCGGCGTTGGATGTACCTGTTGTGTAAGAGGATGTGTTCGCGGCGATCGAGCCATGCAGTCATTTGGGAATATTCGTCCTTCGAATTACTTGCACGGTATGCTTCCTTCGCCAAGTCGATGTGAAGCCGTTCTGTGTACTCAGTGTTGAAATTATCCGCAGTTCCGAAGGTCTCTATCAGCACGCGGTAGTGACCGAGATAGTGGAGTTTGACAATCTTGTTGAAGTTCTCCCGCACGCCAAGGTTGACGAATATGGTCTTGTTGTCGTGGAACATCGATAGCGCCGCCTCAAGATCATCCAGTGTTTCGGAAGTGTGGAGGGGATACTGAGCGAGTGTGATGAAATCGAGAAGCCCACGCACCGCCTTGAGAACACGAGCGTTTGAGAAGCCGTCTGGTAGCCTCATGTCGGCAATAATTCCTAGTAAAAACCGGGAGATCTGGTCGTGTTCTCCACCTGTGACCCGGGTGAGGTGTGATATCCCATGTAAAAAGAGGCGAATGCGGTGGTTGGGCGGTAGGCGACGACACCGAGCATCGATCTCGGCAGCACCATACATTGCGCGAAGCCAGGAAATGATATGCTTCAGGACGCCTTGATAGAGTTGATGAAGGACGTGTGGTGTGATCGACTGGAAGATGTTGACAAAAGGGAGGTCTTGCCAGAACGGAGCTTGGATAGGCTTGATACCGGCCTCAGCACAGGCCTGGGCAAAGGCGGTTGGGCCTTCATTGATGGTGTCCAGCGCGTCCAAGATTGGCCCAATGTCACGAACGGCTTGCGCACTCCAGGGCTCTCCCAAAGTATCCTTCAGGGCTGGGCACCGAGGGCAGTCCCCGCTCTTGATACCAGTCACCAGCACCTGTTCTGGGTAGTCCGCTACATAGGCAGCAAGGATAGGAAAACATCTCCTAATCGCTCCATCGCCGCTTCTCAGAAAGACACCCTCGATTCCGGCAGCTTTCAAAGGCTCCAAGATGAATGACATGCACGCGTGAAATAAGTTGGCCAAGGCACGGCGACGGCTGGCTTTTGTGGTGATGTGCTCGAGTTTGGAGACCGGGAGGTACGCCAACAGCACTTGACCTTGTCGTGAAGGCTTGCGGCGGATATGCTTAGGCAGGTTTCCGATCGTCATGTATACCGGGTATGCGACCTTTCCCTTGAAGATAGTGAGCTGGGTCTTATCGGTTGAGATGACAACGGGCACAACAGTGACGTTTGTCTGCTTTGTCTTCGCCTCAATGGCCTTCTATATGTCTGTCAGTTACACAGCAGAGGCACTCGGCAGAGCTAGTAGGCACTCACCTGAATAGCCCACCACCACTTTCCAGTATGCATGTCGTGGTACGCACGGATTGTTTCATCTTCATCGAGATAGTGCCGCTCAGGCTCGACGATCAGGTGGGGAACAAACTCAGGATCTGCCCAAAGTGCCCTAATGCAGTCGAGTACGTCTCTCGAATACAACTCAAACGACTCATTTGCGACAACAACCTTGTGGCGGTGGAATTTCGGTTGAGAGGGTAAATGGGTGTCAATGATGGAATTCAGTTGCTGCGTGTTTCGATACGACAGATTCAGGGCCTCCGCTACCTAGCATGCCCGATTTGTGAGAAATAGACCACGGACTAGCGAAGACACTGTTCTACTTACCCCCGGTATGGCTAGCAGGTCAGAGAAGGCAGTTGAGCCTGGACCCCGAAGCTTCGCCCACTTCGCAATCTCCCAGTCCATCCTGCTGTTGAAAGGAGCCCATAAGCCGGATGCGCTATCGACGGCCTTCGAGTACTGCTCATCCGTGGCGTCGCGAAACTCGAGAGGCTGGCCGGGCTTCTTTGACGGGTACATGCTCGAGTAAGTCTTACGGACCACTGGGGTACGAGCTGTCGCTCGTCGAACGTGCTCCTGGCGCTGCGCTTCAGCCTGCAACCAATCCTCCCCTGGCATTGAATCTTGCATGTTATCTTCCGCAGTCTGAGATGGCGATGCGTCAGATGTAACTGACATCGCACGGGGAGCCTCCCAGCCATTCTCCAACTCCAAATTTCCAATCCGCTCATCAAGCTCCTCCTGCTCCTCATCACCCATATCTTTGTTCTCCACCATGCCCTCGCCATCCGGAGAATCAATGTCCATTCCAACGAACTCATGCTCGTCTTGGACGCAGTCGAGAGGTTGGGAGTCGAGCAGTGCGGTGGTGTCTTGTCCAAAGTCGTAATCGGCATAGTCACTTGCCGAGCCGAAGAGATCACCCTCAAACGGGATGGAGGACCTGGAAGGAGAGGCTGGTTGCTCTTCATCGTCGTTGTGCTCAGTCTGTTGGGTTGCCTCTTGCAGCTGAGCGTAAACGTCTTGACAAGCTTCCTTTGTCGTTTGTCGGAGGTGGGACCAGAAACCAGTTGCGGTGAAGGATCTGGAACACCCCTCGCAAGTATGTGTTCGTAGACTCTGGAGAGGCATATTATTTAAACAATAAGCGACGGGTACAGAGCGTAGGTAGAATCGAGCGTGAAGGTTCAAAGTCCAATGGAAAATTGCCGAATGCTATCGAACACGGCGTTAGCGGTGATGTGATGGCACGGCAAGCTCAGCTTGTACTCACCAGGGTCCAACTCCACTTCACCGCTGTCCTATTTCTTCTCCTTTCCTCTGAGTCATTCCCCAACATTTGCCCACTACCCCCAACTTCTACCTACACCCCCAACTTCGAACGTCCTTCCGTGTTGAATGAGTAGCGCACCGACTCGGACCAAGGCAGCTATAACGCGTGCGCGGAATGCGGAGCTCAAGCGTCAAGCGGACGCAAGACTGGTGGAAGAGATAGAAGGTTAGTCCCACTTTAAACACCGGAGTAATGACTTACCTATGGGCCACAACCCACCCTGCGTAGCTTCCGGAGGTCGCTCTGCTAAGCAGAAAGCTGGCAAAGGTACGTCGGTGTCCTTTCTCGTTGACATCGTGGTTGACCGTGTCGGAACACTGTTGCGTAGCGTGGGCCCAGATGGTCCCCGTTAGACGCCAGGCGTCGGACAAGTCGGGAACGAAAGAAGTAGCTGCGCAGTCAGGTGAGTTCGACAGTCGGTTCATGGTGCGCCAACGCTTACCTGCTGTACTCGCAGATCAGCTTGGACACGCACGTCATGTCGAGGGGTCGGCCACGCAAGGAAAGAGGCGTAGACTGAGGCGCCGAGGTCAGTAGTTTTCCTAGACCGCCCATGTGTTGTGCTCACCAAATTGGGTCTCACAGATGAGATCCCCCGCGCTCCGGATCTCGAAGAAGACGTTGAGTCGGCAGTGGAGGATGGGGGCGTCAGCGACGGAGATCAGCAGCCTAGAAAACGCCGAAGAAGCGACCAAGTAAGTACGGATAACACTGCCAAGACCGAGTGTGACTAACTTCCTCAACAAATAGTGCGCCCGTAATGAAGATGTGGACAAAGAAGATAACGACGACGCTGAGGTGACTGATGGGGAAGACGATGGACAGGAGGGCAGTCAGGAAGACGACGAAGACGACGAAGACGATGGCCCGGTGAATGACGAGATGCTTGAGACTGAGGTGAGCGCCAAACGTTACTTGTCGATAATGATGTCGACTCACCACTGAAGTGTCTCCCAGCGTCCCACTATCATCTCCAAGAAGACAGTCCCAAGGTTGAGCGCTCACGGGCGTCGTTCTTCAATCATCGAGGACAGCGATGATGGTGGTGAGGAAGAAGATGAGGGGGCGAGGCCTGGGAAGAGCGCTGTCGATTACGATGGAAATGATGGTGATGTGGAGATGGCTTCCCAGTCACGAGCGACATCTCGTGCTGCGACTCTCCCTCCGGAGGGTGATAGCCTGTTCCTCCCATACGACGACGGCGACGACGACATCCTTGAGCCCAGGCAAGCCCCTCGGAAGGTACGTTTCTGAATACAGCCCATACGATCGCACTCCGCTGATCCCGTACCCCAGGCGCTCCGCGGTATCGTGTTTAACTCCGAGGTGCGTTCATCTCATTCATATCCGCTCGCTCAAGCGTTAGGTACTCAAGAAATTTTAGCGCCCTCGCGTTCAGCGTAACAAGAATGCACTGCCTGTGCAGGGTCAAAGAAGAAAACGTGTTTCAAGCGCACCACCTGGGAGTCGAAGGAAGCAGAAGGAGAACCCCCGAGTTCGAAGCCGTCGAGGTGGAAGGGGATCCGAACGGCAAGTACCCAGAGCATGCAATACTGATACCAAGACTCGACGGGAAGAACGGCATCCTCTTACGCGATCAGCATCCTCTAATCAAGAGGGTGGTCGATCGCGCTATCAGCCAAGTGACGAAGGATATGGTGGTCGACTGTGCGTGGCCAGAGGCATCCGCGCGGATTCAATATGGGAAAGCCAAGCTCCTGTCCGCATGTGCTCATGTCTCCAGGACGTATCCTCAAGCCGCCGACATTGAAGACCGAGTCAAGGCAGATCTTAAATTTACCAAGGTTTTGATAGAGCAGGTAAGCACTCCTGCCTCGGAATATGCTGTTACATGTGAGGTTGTGACGGTGCCGCTCTAGATTGTTGACCGTCTCGCTACCCACCGTCACAAAGTCGCGAAGTGTGCCCACGCGCAAGTCAGCTTCTTCAAGCTCGGCCTTGGGGAGGAATGCCGAGAGAGAGTGGGTATCGTCTCAAGCATGCATGCCTACATTTTCCCCGGTAGATGGGCTGGTGCCGACCATAAGGTGAGTGAGTCGTTGATTGGTTTAGCCCACGCTCACAAGTGCTCGGTACTCGGACACTTCTAGGCTTGGGATTCAAACAGGCGCGAGCCATTCCTCAACCCAGCCATCATTGAGACGCTCAAGAGCGCCTACTTTGGGAGCGAGAAAGCGATCGGCTACCGATTCAGAGACGACTTCAAGGTTCTGTATAACGGGGAGACACACTACGAGATATCTCCCTCACTGCTTGCCCTTGCCGCCACTGCCGTGAGTTTCGTTCACGCTCATCGCTTCAGCTGTGACCTAATCCCTCTGGCTGACATGTCCACCGGGCCTCCAGGTATATCATTCCCTCCAGGAGTACCGAACGAGAGCGCACATGGAAATTCCCTTCCACGGTAACGTATTCTTCCCCACGTACAAATCGCACATCCGAACCCTACAGAAACTCGAGCAAGAACGGCCTTCCAGGTATCACGAGGTTCTTCGTCGTGTATACGAGCTTGTCGCGTATGTGTTTCAAGTCAAAGACTGATAGCGACTGAGTACTGATCGTGATGCTCAGGATACATGGGGACCATCACGAAGCTCCGGAAGAACAAGACGCGTTCAAGCTGATCGATATAGACTGAAGTTTGGCGCTATATGGGCGCTTCGATAATCTACTTTTCTCATGGTTCGTAGATACCTCCCTGTACATATACATTCACAGTAGTCTTGTTGTCATCGGTTCACCCTCGTAATCATTGTTTAACCCCCACTCTGTTGTCTACATGTGGTCTATACTAGTACACACGGTGCCTGTACATATCCCTCCGCGCTAATGACAGTTGGTATTTGCGATGAAATCCACGGGTCATTGTGCAATAATCCGAGATAACTGCCCACCTGTAGGCTTTCCTTTACCTTGTGATTAGCCGCCAATTAGCCGCCAACCTATTTTAAAAATTGGTGATTCTGACTGAATGTACTTATGGACCTTATGCACCTTATTCTGGGTATCTGGCACCTTATTCGCGGTATCTGGAATCTCTCTACCTTTGATCACCTATCCTGGTTTTTCCTGATGGAAGGCTGAAGACGGTCGTCAGGTCAAAGAGTGTTGGCGATGATAAGGAGTTCACCTTGTCATAGACATTGGGATGAGCAGCGTGCTTAGCTCTTGCGGCAACCTTGCGCTGGAGCTTGTCCTCCATGTCACCGAGGTGCTGCTCGAGCTCATCTTGTGCCGTCTTCTCCTCCTCCTGCTTTCAAGCATGTTCTTCTTCAGTGGCCTTTTGGTCAGCCTTCACCACCTCAGTCACATGGCTGAACCCCCTTGCTAAGGGGACCAATATTGCTCAGCACCCCCCTTAGAAGTAGGGTGAGCCATGGCTCCAGCCATTTCGGCTCAGCCTTTGGCTCAGCGATGGCTGACAGAAACCTGAGATGGCTCTGCCAATCCCTGTGGTGAACAGCCATCCTCAGCCCTCCCCATGAGACGGCAGCCGATGCCAGCCATTGCCAGCCATATATTCTCTATGGCTGGGCCAAATCATGTTTTTTGGCTGAGCCACTTTGCTTTTTTTGCAGAATTGTACTATATGGCTCAGCCGTATAGAAATATGGCTGAGCCATTACAGCACATGTCTCACGCCACAACATCAATCTGGCTGGGCCATTGTGCTGAATGGCTGAGCCACCAT
>JANDKE010001711.1:0-12986 GCA_027627275.1 Coprinellus aureogranulatus | reverse complement strand
GCCGGTCACTTTCCCCTTCTCTTTAAAGAGCAGTTGACTGACTCACTGATTTCTCTCTCTGCATAGGCCCTTTAAGCCGGCAGCGCGGGGTATTTAAAGACCCCATTAAAGTGTATATGTCTACCCATAGTGCTCTATTTTAAAACGAGCTTATGCGGTTACGGATGCTGAGGTTTGAGTGGTGCTTGGGTACGATGGAGGATAACGCGAACGCCTCATGCCAGGCCCGGCACACAAGGGTGATGTGCTTAGCGGCACGCCATCCTGCGTGAGAGAAGATCTTGAGGAGGATTTCAGGGGGAACGCGGCGTATCGGCGACAATCCGATGCGGTGAAGAAGAAGTTGTTCTTCCAAGGGCGCAAGATCCAGGTACAATCGCCGTATCTGGGCCGCTAGCGTAGTAGCGCCCTCCTGGAGCATTGCGACTTCAATCTGCGATGGGGGGTCGTTTGTGGTGAAGATGTGCGTGAGAGTTTTGAGATTTGTCTGTACAATTCCAGCATCTTCCCCATCGCGAGCCTGAGGCTGATCCATGGTATCAAGGGCGGTAGGAGCTTTGAGACCTTGGAGTCAACGTGGAGGTTGTGGTTGAAGTCGAAGTCGAGGATCCCCATCAGGTCGCCGTATTGTCTCCTATTTGCTCCAGAGGGCGATGCCCCGGGATGCGTACGACTTAAGTAGTGCTAGGGTTTGGACCTTCACTACCCTTCGCTCTGACTTCGACCAACTCCTCGGATGCCACTTAGACAGAGACTGAGAGGGGTCACGATCAACCGCTCGCCGTCGATCACAGATGAAGGCGATTACTATTGCATAGTATCTAACGCTGGGACATAGAAAACGCGCTATGAATGCAGTTCTCAGGGGCGAGAGAAATTAACCCTTTCCATACCCAACCTCGCCACTGGCACTAGCGTCAAGCCCCGACCCTTAGCTTTGCCTTAGCTCCGTCCTTCACAGAGGTCATCATCTCCTCCTGCGCAGCCGATAGCTTATATCTTTGCCGCTCTTGACGTCTTAGACTCATCTTCCCGAACTCTGTCCCGACTCCGTCCACTCAGCTTCACTGACTGTCCTTTCCACAACAACTCCAAAGTCGCTCCTCAGCTTCTGAATGGTGTCGAAACAATCCTCCCAGTCGGCCTTTGTTTCTTCAGACCAATCTCGATACTGGATTTCAACCCACAGTAACACATCCCTGCCACTATGGTAATCCGAGTTTACGACCTCACGAAACTGACTTGCTCGTGACTTGAGGTACCCCAAGAATGCCCTCGTTTGGAACGCCTTGTCGAGCGCGCGCAACTCCAGTCTCTTGAGTTTTGGAAGGACCAGTGAAGCCAAATCCGACGTAATGAGCCGGACGAACTCTTCTACGTCGAAGAAGACGTTTCGTAGAGATAAGGTTTCGAGGTACGGCAGTCCAGCGAGAGTATAAGCCACGGACTGGGCGTCGATGCTTGACGAGGAGGGTAACTTGTCATTACCGGTGATTGTGAAGGAACGAAGGCGTACATGGGGAACCCGATCCCTTTGGGATGCATCGACAAGGAGACGTAAGTCGTCCATGACCCATTTCAGCTCACCCGGCCAGTTAAGATAAAATAACGGACTCTCGATCGTGAGGTGTATTAGGGAGGGAAGTCTGAGCCTTTGAAGTACAACCGTTGCATTTTCTTGGAATAGGCTTCTGAGAACCAAGGTACGGATACTTGGAAGAACGGTGACTTCATCGCGAGAGACGCCAGTGAATTCTTCGTCACCTATATCCCATTGCTCAAGGAAATGGGCGTTGAGGTGTAAGATGTCAACATTGTCGAATTGCCGAAGGAGGTGAGGTAAGTGGAATGGCCATACATAAGAGCAGTCGAGAGTGAGCGCAGTGATTGACTTAGATAACGGGGTTGGGATAGGGATTACCCAAGGCACTGGGTCGAAAGGCGGAGACCGCAGAAGCAGTGAGATAGTCAGATCCTCTAGTGCGGTTGGTAGGTTCTTGAACACGCTTTTAAACGCTTCCTGTGCATCCGGAGCTCGCTTATTCTCCCACTGCAGACGTACTTTCAAAGATCGAAGTGTACCCCATGACGAGCTGAGAGATTCCGAGGTCAAGGCTGATTGGGCACTAGTCGATTCGGAGTGGATGGCTTCACCGAGGTCGCGAATACAATAGGCCGAATTGACGTCCAGAGTCAGCTGAACCGACCCCAAGCACAGGTCATGCAGCAAGGCTAAGAACGTCGGGTCCACCCAGGCGCACTGCGACGGTGGGGACCCTGTGCATCCACAGTAGCTAGCTTGCGAAAGCTCGAGTTTTTTGCACGCTGAGCGTTCTACCCTCGCAAGCCAAGAACGGATACGGGTACATGGGATCCCATACTCCGTTTTGAACTGGATGTGACAGTCTGCTGAGGCGAGCAAGGACGCGGCACACCATGCACGGGAGATGAGGGAGGCATTGGCTAGGTCCTTCGAGTCAGTGATGTGAGCAAAGATCTCGCCTAGCACCTCCGGGGGAACTCGGCGGACTGGGGATAGCACGCCATAGTGAAGCTGCAGAAAGGTTTCCAACTTCTCGCGTGCGCAGGGTGAATTCAGGATCGCAGCTTTGAGGGAGTCGATTTGTTGCAGGATCAAAGCTATTTCGTCTTCTGACGGGGCGTCGTTGGTGAGAAAGAGATGAGAGTATGGAGCGGTGGATATGTTCCAGTCTGTGGAACCAAATCCAGCCTCCGAGATTATAAACATGGTTGAGGAGGTGGACGTTCGTCGTCGATCGTGGTCGTGGTTCGTGTTCAAGATAGAGATCACGATCGGCTGCTCGATTCCATGCGTGATCGAAGCGGAGATAGGCGCCGGTGGTAATTGCCAAATGTGCCCACGTCCCGAAAGCTGATGCAGAAACTGGGCCTTGAAGAAGAGCGCTATGTATGTACATACATATGCAAGGTACATGTACTCATTGTGCCTTTCGGGAGACTCCATCGATCCATCTATCTCTAACTAAGTTTTCCAGCATCCCTTCCTCCCATGCGTTGCGTTTATAAATAGTGATATCCGAAGCGTTTATGAGTATAGTAAGCCGCACTGGAGGTCGTGATCGCCCTCCAAGCTTCCGTATGCCGTCGTAAATGGTGTCCCACGTTCGGATATTGGTGCCACGCATTTTCTATCAGAATTCCCATCTGAAATCGCCCTCTTCAACCTCCTCCTCTTCATCAGGAAGTATCCGATCCACGACGATGCCAAAATCGCGCTCGAGCTCTTGAACCGTAGTCGAGCTCCGCCGCCATGTATCTGCTGCCTCGTCATCCCAGAAGAAAAAATCGGCTTTAATGTACCGCAGGCGACTGGAATCTATACTGCTGAGGGGCCCGGCCTCCCGTCGGAGGCTTGCTATATGTTTCTCCCGAACTTTTACGAATTCGAGGAAGGTTTGCAGTTCAAATTGACTCTCCATGAGGCGGACTTCCAGGTATTTGAGGCGAGGGACCAGTACGCTGGAAGTCTGATCGGCCATAATCCTCGCCAACTCCAGGTCAAGCAGCCTTTTCGCATTGAGTTGAACGTAATCCAATACGAAACGCTCGAGAGTTGGAATGGCCAGTAACACCTTTATCAGGTGCTCCGCCTCAAGGTCAGCGCAACTGATCGAGAGGGACCAGAGGCTGGATACCTGGCCAGGCGGGAGGAGGCGTAGGCTTTGTAGAACCTTCCATGACACTTCTTCATCGTCGTTGTCGGTACAATAGATGGTGAGGTCAACGAGGGCCGGGAGGTGCAGCAATTGGAGCGTTCTGAATGCCTCGGATGGTCTTGCGTCTGCGACTTCGACCCTGAGCGTGCGAACGGTGGCCAGTGTAACCCCAGCCACCGTCTCGGTCCATGTTTCTTCCCCTGGGTGTGTATTGAGTATAAGGCTTTCGATATTGACGCAGTGCCGGAGAACCGAGACAATCAGGGGAGAATTCCAGGAGCAATAAATTTCCAACGATGTAAGATGCAGGAACTGTTCCGAGGGAACGATGACTTCTGGGGGCGCCTGTGTCTCACCGAGGCGCATGAGCTGGAGTCTGAAGTTCTTCAACCTCTTCGGGAGATTGATGAGGATTGTCCGGTAGGCCGCAGGTACGCTCAATAGAGAGGGAAAGGGAAACTTCAATTCCAAGGAGCGAAGTGACTCCCATGCGGTTACGATTGAACCATTGGATGATTCATATCTGCGCAGGTTGCGTACGAGTGATAACAAGCAGCTGGGCGTGGATATCTCGAGTGTCAGGCCATCCAACGTCAATCCCATCAGCGTCTCCGGAAGCTCGGGATTTGCCCACGGACAGACATCTGGCGTTTGAGGGCATCCACATACGAACAGCGATGGCATGTGCATCATCCGAAGAGATTTTCTGCTCTTGCCAGCCTTCTCGAACCAAGAACGGATCTTCTGGCACGACCTGGAAACCCCATCTTGGCCCGAAAACTTGATGCTGAGTTCTGAGTGGCGCATGGACGCTATGGAGGATGACGCCCTGTGCCAAGTCCTGCACACGAGGACGATATGCTTGAATGCAGCCCACCCTGCGTGAGCGAAAATTTCGCTGAGAATTTCAGCAGGAACGCGACGCGCTGGCGACGACCCCATACGGTGGAGGAAAAGTTGCTGTTCGAGATTTGCAAGATCCAAGCGCGTTTGGGATATCTTGGTGGATAGGGTGTTGACACCTTCCTTGAGCAACCCAACTTCGAGGTGCGACGGAGGGTCGTTTGTCCCAAAGATGTGTGAGAGCGCGCCGTGGCCAGTCTGTACCCTTCGAGGATCTTGTTCGCTCCATGCCTGATCCATCGTGACCAAGGGCTTGGGAGGCTTTAGGATGTAGTCTGCGCTGGTTGAAGTCAAGCGTTGAACACCGCCGGTGGGGACAGCTGTCACGCAACGCCTTGTGTTGATGTGTATTTACTCCAGTGGGCGACGGGCTTGCTAAGCGCCGAACCAACGTGGCGATTGCAGTTATCGAACGACAACCACAACGCGAACTCGAGCTTTATGGATGCCAGCTGGATCAGCCTCTCTTAAATTGGCTCTCTGTCGCACCTCCTCCTTAGCAACGATGCTCCTTCACCCCTCGAGCTCGCAAGTCTCCGAAACGAATTGACCGGGATTCTGGAGAAGCTATCGACCGCAAAACACCGGGGACGTTCCGAAAAGAGACGACTGGAAGCCATGCTTCCCAGATATCGCATAGCGTTGGCACCAATTCGACACGTTCCCGTCGAAGTCCTCAGCGAAATTTTGGCCTCTGTGCCAATGTCGGGTGGCGATGCTTCAATGACTTCCCGAACAAAGAAACATTTCCTGAATCTCAGCCTCGTATGTCGTTCGTGGTATGCCGCATCGTCTATACAATGGGCACAAATTGAAGCCGACGTCGAAGCTGCAAGTCCTTTTCCCTTCGATAAAATACGTTCGTGGTTCGGAAACGCAGGGAATACACCGAAACGGCTACGTATCGCCGTCGACGACACTCGACGAGACGTACCGCTTCTGAACAAGTGCGGCTGCGGTGGCATGTTCGAACCTTGCTGGGGGACGAACGAACGTCTCAGTACGCTTCTGCAAGAAACGCCCTCATTACGCTACCTAGGGTTGACGGGCTTGTCACCGGCGTGCTTTCGGAACTTCCTCGATGCGCTTGAGCATCGCTCAAATGCAAATGGAGGTCCGGCATATCACCTTCGTGCACTGGAGCTCCAGCCCAAAGACAGGTGCTACTTCAGTAGGGCCACACTCAAGAATTTACCGAAGTCTTTGAAGTTCTTGCACCTCGACCTCCCACGCTTCATCAAAGACCAACCGACTCACCAAATCTATGTTCCCTCGACTGCCTTCAGCCACCTCACCGCACTGCACCTAAGCTACCCATGGAATTCCTCATGGATTATAACGGCCCTTCGCTCCTGCACCAACGTTCAAGACCTGCAGCTTCGATTACCTCTGTGGGACCAGCCAACATGGACAAACGGCATTCAGGAGGTCGTCCTTCCCAAAGTTCATACCTTGACACTCGAATCGTGCTGCTCCTCATACACTTCAAGGGTGATTGCTCTCATTCGCATGCCAGCCCTCACCCGCTTCACCTTCGAAGACTCCGACAACGCATCGNCCACAATGCCGCAAGACTTAGGCGAAATCCTCGACGGATTGCATTTCAAGTCAGAGACCCAACGTGGNCTGCGGTCTCTAACCATCAGGAACACCCAGTCCAACGAGTCAGCTCTATGCGAAGCGTTCGCTCGTCTCCCCAACCTTGAGCAAGTTGTACTCAATCGAATCCATTTCGATGTTCCCAAGTTCGTGCTGATACAATTGGCGCGCTTCCATGAGGGTGCAGCGNCANTTCTCCCCAGGCTTCGACAGTTCCAATTGCTGAATCTGAAGGACAACTTTCAAGTAATGCTCCTCCTTCACCACTTCGTGGCACGGAAAGAGCACGGAGAACGGTNAGGTTTGCCTGACCCCCTCTGCCATNTTCTCGTCAGCTTCTCGAACTGGGGCGACGAGTGTAGGGCCAGGTGGGATGAGTGCCGGGAGGTCGTACGAGGCCTGAAGGACAACCATGGGGTCGTTGTCGACCGACTTCTCTTCAAGTCGGAGCAATATCANGCCGCTCNAACGATAGNCGAACTCAGCTAAGTCTGTCACGATCGACAGCATTTGTGAGTGCAATCGAGCATATACATAGGTGAACGTTCTGACAAACCGGAAANCCAGGTCAGTTAGATACTCATACTTTACAGCTCAGAATCGTGAATATGTAGCATGCAANCCATTCTGAGTCACCTAGTCATGAATGACCGCNCGNTGTGTGCCACGATTCACGAAGACCTAGCCAGGACTTCTCGCGGTGTCGNAAGCGCCCTCTGCCGTCTAGCCAGAGACNGGAAGGGGTGGGATGTTAGCCTATTTACTGATTGGGGCATACTAAAGACATACCANTATGTATGGCGAGCCGGAANCCCCCTCAGCTGCGCTCANTACTCGTCCCTTCCGGTNTAGACATTNCGGTNAAAAAGCTATCGCTTTGACTCGCTCCGAAACNNGCNTTCCCATACTCTGNCCATTCNTCTTCGCTGACNATTCTTTCTACAGCNATGCCAAANTCNNNTCGCAATGATCGAACGATCGCCGCACAATTCCTCCAGTTCTCCTTCGATTCNCNNCACCAAGCTCTCGTANTGAATTATNGATCCACCGGAGANTATCACCCATCCCACTCGNNCCTACTTCAAAGGCCTCGCNATTGTCCTTCNGCTNTCGGTACCTCATTGANCGCCTNTCNANATACTGCAGGAACGCCGCTGTCTGGAATTCGTTCGACAGCCCACGCAANTCCANNNTTCGNAGGCTCGGNANAATTGGCTNGGGGNGGATGTTGGTGNNGGTCTGGCTGCGCGGGCACTCGANGCNNAGGAGCTCCTGTGCCGNGAATTCAACCNGCTCCANGACCAGCCGNTCNAGATGNGGAAGNCCANAGAAGACNTNTNCCAGGGATGCAGCGTNNNTTTCNATTCGATGCACCNNGNGAGANCGGANGNTTGATTCGTGGNANGGGGANAGNAAACGGAGNCCATCNATGATCNNCNNCANNGNNTNTNTGTNGGAGAGNNGGNAGGNAGNNNNGNNCNTGTACNCGATGGTNAAGTNNNNCAAAGCTGGGAGCTTGAGNNNNTGAAGGGCCATGNNTACCATNTANGGCATNANGTTTTGAAGTGTTAGGGTATGNAGANNGNNAAGCANNATCNNTTGNTCNCNCCNGTTCGNTNANNGTNNCTNCTTCCATCGGTCGTANTCTTCCGAGGTATGGTANGNNAGATNNAGCNGNAGTNTACNGAAGGNTGNNGCACTGNCGAAGGATGGCGGNNANATCNACAGGCTCNTTCCANTGGCAGTNNAGAGCGAGNNTGGTGANAGAGCNNTACGGTAGCNTTGCNGGGATGNNNAANCTGTAGGCTGACCCNCGGTATGGNGANGTNACNAGAGTNAGGGTCTTCANAGCTCTGGGGAGATTGTGNAATATGGANTTGTACATNGCNGATGCNCNCTCTTCGTCCTGCCACTGAATAGACCTNATGNGAAGNGTTAANGANTGNAANGAANGCCANGAGTNGTTTTCNAGTNCNTTNTGGAGACAACANAGGGNGATNCTGAGATCNAGTCGAACAGGNGANAANGACAGGTCNGCAAGCANGGAAAANAACTNGCNANCCACCCAGTGGCACTTNGTNGTGNTACCCNTGTATCCNCAGCTCACGCGTGGGCGNGGTGCGATNTTGAGACTCTTCTTTCCCGTTGCATATCTACATTTCGCAAGCCAGGAATGGATACGCTCGTAAGGGAGCCCATCCATGGGATCAAATTCNATTTCGAGATCCTCNTCGTGCTTTTGGGAGGCGGTAATGGATGCTGAATACCANGAGCGGCAGACAAGTGTGGTGTTGTCAAGGTCTTCTGNGTTGACGCGCGTGAAAATTTCATCGAGCAAGTCCTGAGGTACCCGTCGGACTGGCGACAACGCACGGTGGAGACAAGTAATCCGTTCCCCCAGTTGATGGAGTTCGGAGGGTGATTGCAGGTTCTGGGCGTCCAATCGCAAGGCGCCCAATTCCTCTAAAAGCATGGCCAGTTCATCTTCTGACGGAGCGTCGTTGGTGGCGAAGAGGTGCGAGATAGGGCTCTGACTATTTGCTGATAACCCTTCCTCGGAAGGAAACCTGCCTCGACTGGTGACTGGAGCCATGGAGAGAGCTATCGGGTGCAAGCTTAAGGGCAGTGGTAGTGGTTGATGTTTAAGATGTATCTGGATGTGTTTGTGTGAACGCAGAGATCGCGCCGCGGCAAGCTCGGCCGCGGTTCCGGTCAGAATGACCTATAGTATGCCACATGGTCACTTCCTCGCCCACCTCGACCCGCGTCCGCTCCTGCTATTCAGCGATCGCAACGAGTATCCCGATTTCATTCTATCCAAGCTTATGCTGATGTTGCACGGCATTAGCGCGCTGTCCAGAACATACTGACCTTTCACTCTCTCCGAAACCTTCAAGCATCCAAGGTCCGGGTCCAGCTGAGCCTCCGAGGCACTTTGACTTGGACATAACAATTTATCAAGAGTAAATTACGAGACGAGAGTTCATCATACGATCGAGAACGAGGTTTGTGTGCAATGCGAGCCGCTGTCTTAGGCGACATCATCGCAGCGAACTTCGCTGTTGCAAGCGTAATCGAAACCACAGACGCATTGGGATGTCTCTACCGCCGTCTTGAAGCATTGACGGCGCGAACCCTCCTACAGGAATCAACTGTCAGAAGGAGTAACCTTCGGAGACATAGCTTGACGACATACCGGGTCGCCGAAGCATGTAATATACCCGGCCTCTCCACCCACCGGGATGCTGCCAAAGTCAGCGTCCTGGTGGTGGTAGGTGCAATCCTGGACGAGGATTGAAATATAAGCCACCCTCTAAATAACAGTAAAAGTGGGTAAACACGAACCTGACCACCTGCTCCCCCCATGCTACACTCCTCATCGAAGCCCCCATCGCACTCAGAGCCCGTAGGCGGAGCGTTGCAGCAGTCGACACCGTCCCATTGTGCGTACATAACCTGGTTGCAGACCAGAGGGCCAGTACACTGGTTGCAATAGTCGAAACGCATGGTTTGAGAAGCCGCCGAGGTGGCGAACGTGAGGAGAGAGATGGTAGTACTAGGAATCGTAAAGTGCATTGTGTTTCGAGATGTTGATTTGAGCTCTGGCCTTTGCATTTGGGCTATTTTATACCTCAGCTCGGCGTCGTACACATGCAAGCATCGCTTCCCGACTCCAGTCTGATAACTCGTGCCTTCCTTTCGGTATGTCGATTCCGCCGGCCTACCTCATTATCGACGTCAGACGGATGAGTTCAGAGCAAGTGTTGCACGCCAGCATCCCAAGGCATTCCCTAAGGAGTAGCCATGCTACACGGTACGGCGGTCACCCACCCAGTTCACCGTGAGGCGCCTCAGAATGCGCTCCACTAAAGCCCCCAGATCCACGACGTAAGTAGAATCAAAACGAGCTCATGTTCCTCAGATGTGACTTGCGCCAGTTAAGCGCCGAGCCACGGCAAGAACCTGTTTCCATGTAGCCGACCTGTGGGAGGTGAATAGAAGCCACGGGTGAGTCTGAATCGAATGATACAGGTGATCCAGGTCTACGAAAGATGATTCTTCCCGGTGTTTCATCGAAATGATAATGAATATCGCAGCTCACGCGTATGATGGGAGTCAGCGGGATTGGCGGTCGCCGGTGTGGAGAGACTGAGAAGTTGAACAGATCGAGTCACAGCGGTCCTGGCATATAGTCTTGACAGCCTACGTCTATGTCGGAATGGGATGACGAAGGAGGGTGTGATTGCGGGATAGTACTGGGACACACGATCAGTCGACAAATGGTAATCGAATCTCGATCGAGACATGCGCATAGCCCAATTATTGCATAGCGCCAAGCTGACTCGTTAGATGAGGTTTTTTTCCAGAATGCTCGCTCTTCTCCTGGTAGATTTGACCTCGCCACCGATATCTTGCAAAATGTGTAAGTGATGACTTTTGTTAACGTGAACGGGGACGCCTACCCAATCCTTGCGATGCTATGCAAAGCCTCATACAATTCCTCGCCTGTCTTCTGGAGTAAAACCAGGAGAAAGATATCAGAATGCGGTGTGTGGGGAAATATACCTTCGACAAGCCTCATGTCTGAAGGCATGGACCCATTCGCACACCTCTCCAAAAGAGAGAATAAGCGACTTTCGAGATACGTCTGTGGGAAGTCCATCCTCCCACCATTCATGTAAGCACTTATCGGCACACTCTTTAAGTCGATGATTCTCGTGCGTTCTTCTTCAGCTCCACACTCGAACACCAGGAGATGATCGCAAGGGAGATTCCACCCTGCTTTCCCACCTGAATTTCCAGCGATCTTCTTTCCATACTCTTGGTACCGCCTTTCCATATACTTAGCATGGAAAGCGCGAGATCGGTGACTGTACCAGCCTTCACCTTCCTTCAATTCTGTCAGAAGTACGTATCGGTCAGTCAGCCACTCGAGTACCGAGCAGAATGACTTACCCATACGGAAAGCGCGGGCACATAGGCATTCAGCTCGGTGGTACGTCTCCCAGTCTACCTTCTGACACTCAGTGGAACAGTAGACCCTGGAAGAGCAGAGAGAGCACTGCTTTGATGTCCGTGTCCTTTCTCGCCCTGCTCCTTTGCACTATATTGTGTCAGCTCACCGCCACAACAAGTCTGTGAACGGGAACCTACCGTAATATTATCGCATATATTGGCGTAATTAGTATCGCTCAGCTGCAGCCATAGTCCCATCCTGTCTGTAAGCGTAGGCCAGAAGGCGTTCCAAACATCGCGAACATGGGGAATTCGGTACATGCCAGCCATGTGTGGACCAGGGTCGCGATGGCGGGACTCGAACAGCACCTTGCACAAGGGAGGATAGACTGTATATTTCTGAATGATCTTCAGGGCAACCATTGCACTCTCAACGCCGTCGCTGTTGGGATCATTGGCAAAACCGTTGACGATTGTTCGAGCGGCCATTTCCAGGAAGTCTCCTTTGAGAAGGTCACGGAGATTGCGCATTGTGCGAGGGTCGTCCCAAAAAGCGATGGTAGCTAGTCGTGACAGGAGCTCCATGAGCTGCTTTCCGTGCTCGGGTGATAGCGGTCGTTTCTTCAAAAGGGCGATTGAAATCCTATCCGATGTCTTCATGAGTTGGGTAATGTAGTCGAGGCGCCTAAAATGTGGTCGAAGATGGCTGGTAGGGGACAGCCCAAGGGATTGGACTAGCGGGACGAGAGCTTTCGACATGTATGCACCGAAGCCATCAGGGCAGTTCGGTCGAACAACGGACTGCCCGATCTGCACAGCCCGCCCGATTGTAGAATTTGCAAACGCTGACATCATGTCATGATGTACCAGCTGTTCGATGAACGCCCCTCTCCCATCCTCTCTGTCTGTTGTCACCCTAAGCAAGTGAGGCGAGTGGGGCATTTTCCTGGGGTGTCCCACAGCATGCCGAAAGACTCGCCCGGGTCCAAGTTCAATTTGTTGTTCACAGGTGTCGTCCAAATCTTGGCGAGGAGGTGCACGAAAGACTTAGAGGACAATAGTGCGTCGCTCACGCTTTGGTTCATCGCTTGCAGCCCAAGAAACATGTTGCAGAGATCCACGAAACAAAGGTTTGAATCGCCAGGAACCAGCACCGACAACGGTGTTCTGAGCGTGAACGCGACACCCGCCCAATCGATTACGTTTTCCAGCGATTGAACAATGAGAGGCGCAATACCTTCAGCAAGATGAGGGAGTTCGGCACAGGCAGCAGCAACTGTGTTCAGGAAACGCAGCGATGCTAGGCTTCTCGTGACCCCGATTCGGCCTTCCATGTTTATGACAACTTCACATGGCGCTTCAGGGATTGGCGCGACACTTAAGTTGTCCAATGCTGCGCGCACGACCTCGGCTGTACATTCCCCGTATTCGATAGCGTCCGTGACCTTCACTATTTCGTCAGGCGCCCCCGCCTTGAGCCTTGCTATGTGCTTTCGGAAGGTTAGTGCATCGTGATTGAAGATAGGTGAACGAATACGTACTTGGCTTATCTTATCCTTTGGAGGTGCGGGTCGATCACGCCTGTTGGTTCTACTGGACATGGTGGTTGAGGGTGAGGAGATGGCAGCTTCAATCAGCGGGTCAACACCGTCGCCCGGTTCCAGAGTGATGCTGCCTGATGGGCACGCAAAGCCACACGAATGGGCTGCGGCGGTCCACCCTGCCCGATGTGTCACGTTTTGCCACCCATCTTTCAGCTATCCCTAGGGGTAGGCACTTGCGCATTGGAAAACCAGGAAGATCCGAGCACCTCTCCTCATCGGCGGTCGC
>JANDKE010001710.1:0-12990 GCA_027627275.1 Coprinellus aureogranulatus | reverse complement strand
TACCTACGATCCGGACGTCGTTACCGTCGTTAATGGGGGTGTACCTGAGACTAGCAGGGTGTTGGAGTTGAGGTGGGATCATAGTGCGTACATCTTTCTCTATTATTTCTTTACCCTCCCCCCATCCCCCTTTCTCGCATGATGCTGACTGGAGATACTACTACGAATAGTTTTGTACACAGGAAGCGGACGCGTCGCGAAGATCGTCTCCTTAGCCGCCGCTCGCCACCTCACCCCAGTAACCCTCGAACTGGGAGGCAAGTCCCCTGTATTCATCGACCCCAATTGTGACCTCTCCCTCACCTCCAAACGTCTTTTATGGGGCAAGATCTTGAACGCTGGCCAGACATGCCTTGCACCCGACTACGTGCTGGTTCCGAGGGGGTTCCAAGATGAATTGGTAGAGGCGTTAAAGGAGAGGTACAAAGAGTTTTATCCAGGGGGTGCGAAGGAGGAGGGGGCCTTCGCGAGGATTGTAGGAGCGCCGGCGGTGGGGAGGTTGAGGGGGTATTTGGAGGGGACGAGGGGGGTGGTGGTGCTTGGGGGGAGGTTGACGAAGATGAGCGATACGTATCGCCTACGATAGTGAAGGACGTCGCTTTTGACGACGTTCTGATGCAAGAGTAAGCTCTCTATTTGGTCTGGATAAAGGGGAAGGGGAAAGCTGACTGAGGCTTGATGAATGAATGAAGGGAGATATTTGGACCTATCCTGCCTATCGTACCTGTGGATAGCGTTGAGGAGGCGTTGAGATACGTTAACGAGCAGTGCGTATCTTATTCTCTCCACTGAACTTACAGTGCTCAAGGTGTCTCTCAGTGACCACCCTCTAGCGATATACGCGTTTAGCCAGGACCCCGAATACAAGAAGAAGAGTGCGTCTCTCTGTGTACCGCCATACCGGAATTCCTTGCTAACGATGGATACACGAACGTAGTTTTGGAGAACACGCAGAGCGGTGCGGTTGTGTTTAACGAGCAGATTATCCACCCCGCAGGTAGGTACCCTCCTTTCCTCCTCCCCATTCCAGATCATGAATCTAACACGTACACGCTCAGCGGAGGGATTGCCGTTTGGGGGTGTCGGTGCCAGCGGATGTACGTATCTCCTTCACCTTTTTTGAAAGGGAGGATGAAATTGATGAGCTCGAAGCTGGGTATCATACTGGGAAGTATGGATTTGATATATTCACGCACTTGCGTGCGTCGATCGATTCGCCTGGGTTGTACGTCTCCTTTTTCCTTCTTTCTTCCTTGCTCCCAATTCCCCCTTCCATCTCCCTTCCTCCTCCCTCTTCCCTTCACCTCACCTATCGCGCTCACCTATTCATATTGAGCGCACTCACCTATCGCGCTCACCTATTCATATTGAGCATGCTCACCATCTGCCATTGTGCTGCTGTGCATACTCGATATTTGGATAGTGTACACCTATTGCTTGCTAATGTATGGGGTCAATACATGGTAATGTGCGTGCTAAATATACATATACCAATATAAAATTAATCCACACAAGTGTGGCAAGCAACAATCAAATGGATCAATTTGTAGTAGTATGACATAGACACAATTTCCTTGAGAACCAACGGTACTGCAATGACATCATCACCTAGAAGCTATGACGTAGACGCAGTTCCCTTTTGCACAAACGATACTGCGATGACATCATGGAGTTCTGTTGAGCAGTTATATGTACATAAGAGCAAAATAAGTAATGGCATAAGCAGGAATTGAACTAGCATCCTCTTAGCTGTGATGCATGCGACAATATTCCATTACACTATTTTTCCTTTCTTACATATATCTACATAATTTATCATGTCCAGCTGATATATCCTACCTTGGATATATTGATGGATGTACTTATGTTACAAGTCATATGCTTGCATTATATAGTTATATCATGGTAGAATCCTTTATGTAGTGTATATGTTGTTGGAGTAAACCCGAGTATTGCCATGCGAAGCAATGGCCCACTAAACACAAGTTTGCAGTGGCAGAAATCTATCACTCAGATTAGAGAAAATATAGCGGAAGGATTGTAGAAACTCACATCTCTTGGTCTGTCAACTTGAGCTTCTGGATGCGCTGAAATGCAGAAGTGTTGCCCACAGTCTTGTGGTTTAGTGCAGATCCGCCAATCATCCCACCTCCTGCTGTCACTCTATCTGCAAGCACTGACACATCTCCTGTTGCATAGGGATGAGTGCCAAGGAAAGAAATAGAGTCCAGCATCTGCCCCCCATTCCAAAACCTGAGTAAACTGCCACACTGTTAGGTGCCTGGGCCAGTGGGAAGCTGAGGCCAGGTGCTTGTGGAGCAACATAAGTGCCAACTGCCAGAAAGCCTGGTAGATAATAGCCCTGGAGAGCTTGAGCACTGCCTGGAAGTTGCATACCAGGAGGAGGGACAGTGAGTACCCTTTGCATGCCAATAGAACCACCACCAGAAGCCTGAGGAGGATGTCTCTGGAGATTTGGATGAGAGACCTGGGATGCACTCTGTGTTCTATGTGCAAAGCCAGACAGAATGCCCTGTAAAGCTGGAGGGGCTTGGAGAAAGTGCACCTGGATCTCCAGTTGCAGTAACAAAAGGATGGCTGGTACCCACACCAGCAGGAGATTCTTGCCAAGTGCTTGGAATGCCAGAACTAGGCCTGGTTATCTCATATTAGAATCAGAATCTGAGAGGAATTTCAAGTCACATACGAATCATGTTTGCAATATACTCTACTGAAGCCAGCACAGACTTCATACCAGTTTCAAATCTTAGATGCAATTAGCCTCACAGATAAGAGAGAGGGCAGATCAATGTATGTTCTGGGTTCCTGTTGTAGTGTTCCTGAATTAAACACAGCCCCTCAACAGATTTCCTGCTTGAGGTGAAAACAGGCTGCCACAATTCTGGGGGCCATGGAGACTCAGGTGATGTTTACAACAGCAAACATTTGGCTGGATATGAGAAGAAAGCAGTGAAAAGCAATGAGAATACATCATTCAATTTTTCTAACCTGCTCTGCATTTGAATCAAGCATGAAGAAAGTGCACCTTGGAGTTGTACAGATGCAGCACCCATGTGCAGCAGCAAGGGCTGTGCCCCCTGTGGCTTGAGAGCTTGGAGGTGCACTCATTGATGGTGAAGGGAGAGGTCAAAACTCAAGCGAGCAAAATTGAGAAGATTCCTTGGTACCATCAGGAAGGCTATCACTGGCACGCTTCTGCAGCACCAAGTGCCAGACTTTCATCTTCTCTTGCCCCCCCTCCTCTGAGCTGCCTGCATGCTTTGTTGTATAAGAAAGGTTTCCCAACATTAACAAGCCTGTTGTTGTGTCCACCAAAGTGACCAGCCTGTGTGTGAGTTTCAAAAGGGAGCAATCATGGCAACGTGTTGGACGTGTTACCATGTGATGTGATCTTTCTGCCTTATCAAGAATCCATCAAATAGCAGATCACAGAAATATGGAATCTGTGAAGTAAGAATCTATGAAATAAGGAATAGTAGAAATAAGGAATCTACAAATAAGAAAACAACCTACACATAAGGAATATAGCTTTTGCAAATAACAAATCAAAATCAAAACAAGATTTTGGAGTGACATTGGGGAGTTTTCTGTGAGATAAGGATCAAGAGTTTTTTTTATTGTCCAATGCTGCCCTTCATACTATTTGGGCTATATCTTGGCACTGACTAGTCTGTTTTTGGTGCAACCTATCTTGTTCTGTAGGCATTTTTGTAGGGATTTTGAATTAGTGTGGTGTACAATGTAAGAATACTTGTGGGTGCCAAAAATGATGGACCCCGGCCGCATTCCCACGCTTCCCCTCACCTCCTCCTCACGCCGATTTTGGCCATATACAAGCGTAGGGTTGTCCGTTTGGTTCGAAATTCAGAAATTGGGTTTGCGTATATGTACAGAGTATGTATGTAAATTAATAAGGTGTATGGCCACCATGAGCAGCAATGACAGTGCAAACACGTGCAGGCATGGAATAAATGTGCCTGTCAATTGTCTCCTGTAGTAAAGAATCCCAGGCATCATGTACCGCTTGCTTGAGACCGTCAATGGTAGTTGGCGGAGTACCCTTTTGGATGATATCCTTGAGGTCATGCCAGCATGGCTCGATTGCGCTGACATCAGGCGACTGTGCAGGGTGGTCAGTGAGTGGGATACGAGCGTCCATGAACCACTTCAAAGTGGTCTTTGCTCGGTGACTAGATGCACCATCTTGCTGAAACTTGACACCCTTCCTCTTTCACTTCATCTGCCCATAGAACTTCTGCAAAACCCCATCCAGGACTTGCGATTGGTACCTTGCAGCTGTCATTCCTCCACCTCACCTTTCTGGATACTCCAACACAACAAGCGGCCCCTTCCTCCCTGCAATAATGCATCTCCACACCATGACACGGATTGGTGACTGCTTGAAGGTCGGTACTATGCAGTCCTCCACCCATTCTTCATCTGCACACCTTGTAATGTAGATATGGCCCGCCTTGTCCCCAAGGTAGATATAGCACTCATCTGAGAAGATGATCTTCCGCCATTCCTTCTTCCCCCAGCGACGCCTGACCCTCGCCCATGCCAGCCTACTACATTTATGGTGTGGCTGAAGAAATGGCTTCTTTCAGGCAAGCCGTCAGTGGTATCCCCGCCTCGCTAGAACCCTTTGAATAGTCGAAACTGACGATTTGGTGGATGTTCCATTGCTGATATCCTGGAGAGTCTTACGTTGGTTATTAACTGCCTCTTGGACTATTTCTCGCTCTTCCCAGTCATTGTTCTTCCTTGGACGGCCAGATCTCCGCTTATTTTCCACTGAGCCTGTCTCTCTGTAGCAACAGAATATTTTTTTCGCGTTTTGCTGGGGGGATGTTCTCGGCATCTGTTGCTTGTTTGATTGACTGGTTGGCGAGAACACGACCAATAAACCAGTTTTTTTGCCCAGATGAGTGTTCAACGTGTGCACTACGCTGTTGCATAATTTCAGATGGAGAGAGTGTGTGGTTGTTGAGTAAATTCAACCACCACACGCGACATTGTCCGTGACGCAACACGCGCACGTGATGGGGGTCCATCATTTTTGATCGGTACGAGTAAGTGCAGCCACTATGATCATGAAAATTCTGCTGATTTTCACATGATGTACAAAGCACTCTGATATGTTCTAGGGTTTATTGATAAGAGTGATCTGTATCTAACTTGGGCCATTGCTCTGTATGGCAATACTTGGATTTACTCCAACAACATGTACACCAAATAAAGATACTATTATAACTATACAATGCAAGCATATGACTTGTAATGTAGGTACCATCAAAAATATATTTAAGGTAGGATGTATCAGTTGGACATCATAAATTAGATAGACACTTGTAAGAAAGACAAAATAGTGTAATGGAATATTGTTGCATGTGTCAAAGCTAGAAGGATGCTAGTTTAATTCCTGCTCATGCCATTACTTATTTTGCACTTATGTACATATAACTGCATAACGGAACTCCATGGTGTCATTGCAGTACCGTTTGTGCTAAAGGGAACTGTGTCTATGTCATAGCTTCTAGGTGATGATGTCATTGCAGTACCATTGGTCCTCAAGGAAACTGTGTCTATATCATACTATTGCAAATTGATCTATTCAAATATTGCTTGCCATACTTGTGTGTATTAATTTTATACTGGTATATGTATATTTAGCATGCACATTAGCATTCATTGAGCCCATACATTAGCAAGCAATGGGCACACACTAGCCAAATACCAAATATGCACAGCAGCACAATGACAGATGGTGAGCACACTGGATAAGAACAAGTAAACACTCAATAAGAACAGGTGAGAGTGCTCAATAAAAACAGGTGAACATGCTCAATAAAAACAGGTGAGCAAGCTCAATAACAACAGGTGAGCATGCTCAATAAATTAAGTGAGCACGCAGGTCACGTAGGCTGGTTTTTGTGTCAAATTCTGGCGGCAACGCCCGCATTAAAAGAATGAGTCTTACTTATGTAAACCCTTGTAATTTGAAGCTTTGACACACACTGATGACCATTAGCAGCACTTGAAAAGAGAACTATACTAGTGTGCACCAGCCTGGATCTAATTCACAGACTGTCATGACCTGCTATAGTTGTATATGTGGCAATGCTGTTCAATGAGATATTGAAGAGATAATGCTATAGATAGCATGCTTTAATGCATAGCTTACCAGTATATGCCATTAAAAGGCACTGCATCCTTCCTTGGTAACATAATTGTCAATATTACTGTAATTATTAGCTTAATAGCAACTAATTGCCTGATATGGTAAGCATGATGGATAATTTTTAAATAATGGTTAGTGCCACTAGAAAGCCCTTTCAAAATTCTTTTTAATGATACCCATATCACCCCTATCCACCCAGTAGATGCTTGGGATATTTGAAATCATATCTAAATGAATGTGATGTCAGTGATATAATGTCATTAGATGGTATCATGCAGAGAATTACATTACATCAAATGCCTGTTCTTGAATATCATGATGTCATTGATGTGCCTAATTTGCATGACATCACTGATGGTAACTGACAGTTTGATCATCTATCAATGACATCATAGTTTGATGATGTCATTTTTGAAGTGTGACATAGGTGCGACATAATGTGACATTGGCTCAGCTGAGCCAGCTGAGCCATAAAAGCAGGACCCCAGACACCAGTTGAGTTTACAGCTGCACATACTCCAGCCCAGCTGAGCAAAGAATGGATGGGCTCAGCCCAGAGCAGCTCAGCTGGAAGCTTGCTCAGCTGGTTTAAACTTGGCTTACAGCCCTTTGCAGAATAGATGGATAATCGAACTTTTTGAAAAAATGTCAAGTGACCCAGAGGCTCCCGCCAAACAAGGCAGATAAGACAGGACAGGGAGAAGGAGGGCTCTTCCCAGTCATCAGTGCAAAGGGCGAAAGGTTGCAGGAGGTGGCAAGGGCAAGGTTACCGGTAAGATGCATAAGCTCTGCCCATTCTGCGATGAGCCCTTGTCAGATAAGCAAAGCCAACACTTCAATGAACAGCTGGAGACCTTGATTGAGGAAGCGGACCCAGATCCTTGCCCTGACAACCCTCGCGGTCTGAAGATCTCCTCAGCAAGGTTCATCTCATTCTGTCAGCAGCACAGACATGAATGGGATGCTGTCACAAAGGCCAAGAAGGGAGGGTGACCTCTTGACATTGACTTTGTTGCCCTCCCAAGGCGCATCCGTGACCTGAAGGAAGAACTGGAGGCGGTGTTACAGGAGCCACTCAAGAGCACCTTTTTCATTCTGTCGCGCAATTCCTTTGGCTCTGGAAGTTCTGGTTCGCGTATTTACCGCATGTTCGGAAAGCAGGGTGCTGCATAGTACATCATATGCATACTGTTGCCTTTCTGTCACTAGCATGTCCTTACAGCTATGGCAAAAAGGGCTTTGTCATCTTGGTGGAGACTCTCCGTGAGATGTTTCCGCAGGGTGTGACCTCAACCGAAAAGTTGAAGCTGCTCAACGGGAGCGCTGTCATTGAGGAGGTCTTACTCCCTGAAGCCGCCATTATGCTCATCCAACAAGACAAGCCTGACATTTCAAGCGAACAAGCATTGCAAATCCACCATGAAAGTTGCGTTTTTGGGGCTGTCCAGCATGCCATCGACGATTAATCGCATGGGCCCCATCCCACAAAATCACCATGGCAGGTGAACTGGTAGCTGTTGTAGTAGATGCCGTCCTATGTGTGCCTCTTTTCTTGCTATACACCCCTTTTCTATCATATGCCTTCCTCTTCTTATCTATGCCCTCCTTCTATATTCTATATATATGCCATTACTACCTCCTATGTATATATGCACTCCATTTGCTAATATACTATGCCCATAAGCCCATAATAGCACTGCAGACAATCTTCGACTCTTGAGAAGGCTCTGGAGGCCTAGGACCCATGTGCGGCTGGAGACTGGAGTTAAGCAGGAGTTAAGCGCCCAGACGGCATAGCCCAAATAGCATGAATTTAGATAAAAAAACATGGAAAAACATGAGAGGGATGGTGCATTTGATATCTAGCAGGTACTACAATTACATGTCAAACTTCATCTCCATCAGAGTACAATTCCCCTTCCTCTCGTTCAGAATTAGCGTGAGCAAGAAGCTCTTTGAGTGTGTCCCAGAGACCCAAGCCCATCTTCCAACGCGCTGCATTCTCCTCCATCATAGCAGCATAGCCTTCAGGGTCTTCCTTTTCAAATGTAGCCTTGGTACGGAAGCCATTGTCAATGTAGCAGAACAGCGCCCCAGACACGTATTGGGTGAATGATAGGCGTTTTTTGCCAGGTTGGACAGGCGTATTGGCATGGGTGACAGTGGCCGAGGAAAGAAGGATTGTGGCCCCAGGTGGAAACTTGATCACTATCTGAGCCTCGATCAGGACCAGATGTCCGCCCTTTGTATAGTCAAAATCGCCAAGGGCTGTCACCGCACACCAGCCGAACACAAGATTCATGCGATCGGTGTGTGGGAAGGTAATGACCTGAGGGCCGAAATTAAATGTGCATGCAGAAAAGACGCTTCTCGAAAAGTTGAGGACGAGGGTTACAAGGGTTTACGTAAGTAAGGATGAACACGAGTCGATCCGTGGGTTGACCCGGACCCGCACAACGGGTACCCACATCACCAAACAGTTGACTCAGATCCTCACAGGTCATTTCACACGGATCACCCGCACTTGCAGGTCGGGTACCCACAGGTACATGGGTCACCCGCGCAGTGTGGGTCATGGTGGGTACCCACAGGTATACCCACAAGTACCCACAGACCTTGGTGCGTATACAAGCACAGACAGATGAGCGAACATCGGAAACATATCATAAAGCCGAAGGTATGATTACAACACTACTTATCAACAACAACGACCTCCGAAGGCTCCGAATGAGTGGTCTTAGCCTTCTTCTTAGGACGGCGATGCTTCTCCTTGAACTTCTCAACAATGAAGTCCACTGGAACAAGGTCAGCAGCAGCCCATGATCCCAATACAGTAGCACATCGAGTTGACTCATCCGAGAGGTTATGACGAAGCTTGGAAACAGTCAAACCACCTCGCGAGAAAGCACGTTCAACATCAGTTGAGGTAGCTACAAAAAATAGTGAGCGAACAATACAGACGAGAGATAGAAACAGCAGCAAGTACCTGGAACTGATAAGAAAGCCAAAGCCATGTCCGCCAGCTCATGACCGGTTGCCTTCATCCCAGACCAATAGGTAATCGGGTCGACCAACGTTGTAACAGGTGGAGATGAGAGCCACTCTTCGAGAGCATCACCTGTTGAGACGCCGCGGTCAAGGATGCTGGAGAAGTGTGCACGTGCTTGTGTAAAACGCTGGACAATGGCTCAACAGCTATACAAATGACTCAATATGAAGACTTACATCGGAATGCGAGCCATCGCTCTCAGGAGAAGGTGCCGGAATATCAGCAGAGGGCTTATAGTGGTCACGCCACTCATTGCGAATGATGGTCTTTGCCTCTTCGATCCAGGAAGCATCCCATCCAGCCTTGACGAAATACTGGGTTTTATAGCGGGGGTGGAGCACTGAGATACAGCAAAGGTCAGTTGCCGCAGGAAGAGGACAAGGAAGAAGCAAACTTACTCATCGCAATCCGATAAACAATACTATCATCAGTACGGCCATAGTACTTGTTGAGCATCTTCAGTCCACACATGGCAGCATGGTGTACTGCAGGGTGAAGGGCTTGGTTGTCGATGACAGTATCGAAGTACGAGGTGAGTCCATCAATGAAGGGGATGACCTCGTGGATGAGAGGGGTTGATGACTTGGACATCTCCTTTGTTGTGTAGGTAATGACCTTTCGAGGGACGATGAGTGTGCTTGTCGAGTTAGATAGCAAGGGGCGTACATACATCGAGCATGGGGGCAAGCTGTTCAATGATCCTCCACTCCTCATTTGATAGACGGAACCGGCGAAGGCGGACACCAGAGGATTTGTTGAACTCGGCCTGGATGCAAAGGCGGTCAAGTGCAGGGCGAAGGTCGATACCACTTTTTGAGAGCTCGCTGGTACTGTTCCATCTTGTGGAAACATCCCGGCTAAGCATCTTGAAGAAGCATCCAACCTTCTCACATGCAGACTTGAGACCTTCACGAAGGGTGGGACTATGGGCAATCTTGACAGCAAGGGTACGGAGCTATCAAGACGGAGAGGGACATCGACATTAGACAAGGAGCGGGAACATCAACGTAAGGCCATGCACCTTCGTAATAGCAAGACGAGCGACAGAACCATCTGATGGCGAAAGGGGGCTGAGACGAGAGTCCAGATCCTCGGCGAGAACCTCATCGAGGGCTGCTGCATCGCTTGCCGCAACCTCTGCAGCCACGTCGTCATCATCCACCTCCTCCTCAAAGTCCTCATCACCCATGTCACCCTCGTCGTCGAAGATGTCATCGTCAGTATCTGCAGTGACGCTGGCCTTCTTCTTGGACTTGGAAGCAAACAGCAAGAGAACCGCCTTCAAATGGTGTCAGAAACAGAACAAGACATAGGACAACAGTACGTACCCCAGCAACAAGGTTCAGAATGTGAGCGAAGCAACGGACCTGGAACTCAGTCCCACGGAAAGAAGGTACCAGCACCTTAAGCTCTTGCACTAAGGTGTCGTTGTTGGAGGCGTTGTCACCGACAAAGGCCATGACCTTTCATTTTTTTAGTATAGCCGCAATGAGAGAACCAGTATGAACATACCTTGTTCTCTATACCCCAGTCATGGAAGCATTCGGCGAGCCTTTCAGCCAAGTACGTGCCGGTATGAGCCTTCGATAGCTTGATGAAGTCGAGAATCCGAGTCTGAAGAGCGCCGTCCTTGACGAAGTGAATGGTGGCCCCAATGAATGAAAAGACGTTAGGAGCAGTCCATCTGTCAGCGCCAACATGAATCTTGCCATCGTAGGCCTGTCATACAGTTGATGAGCACCTCGTTGAAGGAAAAGAGATATAGGGACGCACCAAAAGTTCCTGTTTCAAATGTTCCTTTGTCATAGCATGAATCTCCAACGTGTCCCGCGAAACCGTAACCCGGCTAGGCATCTCGACGCCAGCATAAAGATCCTTGAATAAACCGACAAGCTCCGCATCCTCAACGATTGCATAGGGACGCTTGGCGCGGGCACACCAGAGTGAGAGACCGACACGATGACGAGCTGATGAGTACGAATGGCCGTGGACATAGTTGGTGAGAGCGGTGGACTGGGTGGTAACCGGTTGACCTGCGGGGCAGGTACAGACATGACGATTGAAGTTGCTGGTGCTTTCGTCGGTGCGGGCACGGTTGACTACGACAGATGGATTACTGCTCAACGGTCAGCCAGGGATGGTAACATGATGAATGAGCACATACGCCTTGCATGGGAAGCCGTAGATGATCTTTCCGAACTCAATCTTGACAGTAGGCACGCCAAAGTGCTGATACACGGGCGACGACCATGTTTTCCTTTGCGCCTCTGAAGTTGTGTGAGTCAATGACAAAGGCAATGGGTTTAGGTACTCACCAAGGACCTCCTCGTTTGAGCTAGTCGCAGTCTTGAAGCGTATATCGAAACGTTCCTTCTTGTTGGTGATACCAGCGAGCGACGAGCGAGAGGAGGTAATAGCTGGGGTGCTGTCATCGATGTCGGTGTCTTCGTTATCCGAAGGAGAGTCGTCGTCGGCCAGAGCGTCGCGAACACGTTGAGAGGGGCGACGTTCACGGTCAGAGCGGCGAGCAGGGTTGCCTCGATGCAGGGGCCGTAAGATGCTCTTGTATATCTTGACCGGCATCTTGAATGTGCATGGCTTGGGGAATCATTGCGCGACCGCTTGGCAGAGTCCATTCGGGTGAGGAGTTGTATACCTGCCTCGTGCATCATGTATCAGCCTCGAGTCACTCAGTTGTGCCCTGCCGGATCTTACTACCTCCAGTCTTCACCCCAGTCTGACTCGAACCCCAAGATCCCAGCAAATACTCCGGCTACTAGGAGCCGGTCACTTGCATCCATCACCGCCTGGCTAGTACCACGTACAGTCGTTTTGCCTCTCTGAATGTCGCTCATCACTCACAAACATCTCTCTCATTCCGGTCTGTTCATCTCAAAGAACACAGGAAAATTGGCCCTATGAATAACGCAGAAAGCACCCGTCCACCGTTCTTGCCGGCGGCACAGTTATCGGCCGATCGGCTAGCAAAGCAACGCCCTAGGGAATTTCACACCAAATGGATTCCTATGGGTCTCGTCGGAGCGAAAAGCCGCGTTATTCACCTATCTCGAAGCTCGTGTTCGAAAGCATGTAGCCAGATCTCGCCTTATAATGGACACTCGAGCCAGGGTGCTGTTGACGTACGACCCATCCCTCCCCTTCTGACATAGGCCTGGGCAAATTCAAATCCCCAGCTCTCATCCTTCCCAGGAGTCATCTTGAACTCTCCGATACATTCTCGTGGAGAACCTCAACGCCTTGGATTCTCGGAAAGACTCTACTTCCTTGGACTTTGGCTTTGACCCTAAGCACTTCGCTGCGAGCCCTCCATTGTACCGATGCCGCCTTCACTCGCGAATGCCGAGCCATCCCCTCCGGCTTCTGCCGCTGAAGGCAACTCACCTTCCGCTTCCACTTCGAAACCGAAGTCCCCGGGACGCCACCAAACCTTCGACATCGAACATGTCCCTGTGGAGGACGATCCAAGGAAGTGGTCGCCTTTGCGAAAGGTGCATTCGCACTCCACTTCCTCGTTCGCGTAACAGATGCTGATCCCCTATTAGAACGCCACCCTGGCTCTGGTATCATCAGCCTCAATGATTGCAGGTCTCGCGGGGAGCATCCAAAATCGTTCGTGCACCCCGGCCGTTGTTGTGAGAGTGCGCTGTACTGAACGAGTCTGGGATAGCTGCGGTAAAAGAAATGCAAGACGATCTTCCAGCAACGAGCTCCCAGTTTA
>JANDKE010000171.1:0-34315 GCA_027627275.1 Coprinellus aureogranulatus | reverse complement strand
ACGTTGAGGCCGAATAAATCAGCAGGATGGGCTTCTCAACGGTGGGTGGCTTGGACTGACACTCGGAGAAAGGGAACGGAGTTGGGAGCTGTAAGCGGTTGTACAGGGCTTGCGCAGCCGTCAAACTGCATAAAGGGACAGTGGCCGCTTCGTCGAACGATACGTCGTCAGGAATCCCGATGGCGAGATCGGCCTCGAGGATGGCGTATGTAGCGAAGCCGCCTGACGAGGGTTTGCTGAAGTAGCTGTCGCGAGATGAGCATCCTACCGCATCATGAGTGGTTCTGCGAGATACACACCTCCTTGTAGTAGCCCAGCTACCCTATCTCCAAGCTTCCACTTCCCTTCTGGTACCGCTTCACCGATCTGGTCTATGCACCCCGCGACGTCGCTCCCAATCACCCTTCCAGGTGCGCCAACCTGTTGCGTGATGGCGTAGAGAGCATCTACAGGGTTGAGTGCAATTGAATGGACCTTGATTCTGCAGCAGTGAAGATACGTCTTCAGGGAGAGCGTAGCAGTACACCGGGGTAGGAAAGGACGCACCGAATCTCGTTAGGTGCAGCTTGTGGAACGGGTACCTCGGCGACGCCTGCCGTGTTCCCAGGTGCTGTGACGAGGGCATTCATCGTCTCCGTCGCCATATCTCTTCAGATAGAGGTCGAAAGGATGCGTTTACACCTAATTGAGACTAGTGCGAACGAGTATATATACCTCCAGGTCGCACACGGCGCCACGGGGAAGTTTCCTTGTGAATGTCCGAATCGCGATAGCTTGCTCAGCAAGTCGCGAATATAGAAAAGTGGCTGCTCGGTCAGCAGAGCGACATCCCGCGGGCGCTGGGCGTTGAATCATGAATGAACCGTCATGCAGAAGGAAGGAAAAGTATGAGGCTTGGGGACTCTTGGTTATCGGAGTCCATGACCAAGGAATCCATGACGTCTTCGCAAAATTCGCGGGCGCCTAGATAAGATAACGGTGTTAGCAGTTACGCCCATGGTTTAGTCAGGATTGGGAGTCTACCTTTTAGTTATGGACATCAAGCATGAGGATGCATCGTACGAAATCCCTCCGCGATCATCGACACTGGGTATATGAGGTTCGCCAGTCGCTTGAGGGTGAATCGGAACCAAGGCAGAAGTGAAGCAGAAATCAATGGATGTTATGAAGGATGCGTAGTAACAAAAGTGGTGAGTATGGGTAAGATTAGTGGCTGCGACTGCGCTATGTAAGTATAGACTCTATGCTCTCTAGATGATTCCTAATGCATTCCTATAGAAGCAAAGCAAAAAGTCCCTCCCCACTCGTCATAAAAATTCAGCGAATGGAGAGAATCCATAAATGAGCTGGGGAATTATGTGGACATGATATCTAGTGTATAAAGGGGATCATGGAATGTTCGTTCATTCTGCGGTCACGGTAGTCAGTGTCAGCAAAGTAAATTAAGGGACGAGAGACGTACTAATGAGCAGCACCTAGAGAGCAGGTCAAAATACATATGTTCAGTCGACTCGGGCTCGCTTTCTGGGGGCGCCATTGGCCTCACCGTTGGCGTTGGCAGCACCGAAGTACTCCAGCTTGTTAAGAGGGTCGGCCTTGATGGTCTTGGAACCCTCGGTCCAGTTGGCGGGGCAGACTTCGCCGTACTTGTCCTACGAGAGAGGAAAGGGATATGTCAGCGACTCGTCTTTCGCCGGAAACGCGTCAATAGGACACTCACAGTGAACTGGAAGGCCTTGATGAGACGAATGGTCTCGTCAACGGAGCGGCCGACGGGGAGGTCGTTGACGGTGATTTGCCTATTCGGAACCGGTCAGAATGGTTGTTCGAATTTCTGTGGTTGACGGAGAAAGGAAATCCCGCTTCATAGAATAGATACACACCTCAAAATACCCTTGGGGTCGATGATGAAGAGACCACGGAGAGCGATACCCTCCTCCTCGAGAAGGACACCGTAGTCGCGGGAGATCTTCATGTTCCTGTCGGCGACAAGGGGAAGTGCGAGGTCAGGGCCGAGGCCACCCTCCTTGCGAGGCTGGGTGGCCCAAGCGAAGTGAGAGTACTTAGAGTCGGTGGAGACAGCTGGAGAGTGGGAGCAGTGGTTAGGCGCGCGCAGTGGCGACAGGACGGAGAAGACGCACCGAGAACAGCGGTGTTGAGCTCCTTGAACTGGTCGAGAGCGTCGTTGAAGGCCAAGATCTCACTATAAAAAATGAGAGCATTAAACTCTGCTCGGTTGTCAAGGTATAAATGACAGCTCACGTTGGGCAGACAAAGGTGAAGTCCCTGCGAACTATAGGTTAGCTGCGAGAAAGAATAAAATTCGTGGGATGAAACACGTACATGGGGTAGAAGAACAGGACAACCCTTCGCAGAAAAACCAGCCGACGTCAATACCTGTCCTCAATACCAATTCTGACGCGTGGCATACCATTGACCCTTGTACTGCTCAAGGGAAACCTCCTCGAAGAGGCCACCGGTGACGGCGTCGGCCTTGAAGGTGGGGGCAGGGCGTTGGACGAGAGCGACCATTTTGAATATGAATATGAGCAAGAGAGGATGAAGACGCGGAACTAAAGAGAGGGGCGTATATATGACGGAACCTCAAATTTATGCCGCGTCGTTTGTCCTTGTTTTGCATTGATCTCGAATTCCGTGGAACGGGCCAAGGCGCGTCGCTGGTCACGATCCTTCTCTCCTCTTACCAAGCCACGCGCATGACTCGAAACCCCCAGTCCACGGAAAGCCACTTTTCCAATACTATCAGCCTCTCGAACTTGGAGGATGTGGCCCTCGAGGTACCATGACTGCCTTCTCAGAGTCTCCCCGCGTCTACAACAACCTTTGAACGCCACTCGACAGCTTCAGAGAGCGCGAACCCATACCATGACGCTCAATAAGCACCGCAGGTGACCTCAGGCACTTACAAAGACCGCTGCGTGGGTCCTCTCCTCCCCACAAAGCCACCCAAAGCCATGCGCGTCTCCTCGTTCTCTCGGGCGCTTTTTCTTTTAGGCAATGCCGACGAGGATCCGACTCATCGGCCCGATTTCAGCCGACACTCTCCAAGGGCGCCAATGACTGTGGAGGTACCCTCTCTGCTTCCTGACACATCCTTTGGAGACGAGAGAGTCCTCATGCGATGTTGTGACTCACATCGTTTACTCGACTCTGCGGTCAAGTCAAGTATCGAACCACTTGGCTAAATTCACTCAGTTGTCTGGTCCCTGTCTCGAAAATCAGTCTGGCTTACTTCGAAGCACTCTGGCCTTGTAACGCCTCGAAGTTCCTTTGCCGTCGGATGGATTGCTAACGCTCACCTCACCCTAACTGCGCTTGAACCAGGTGACGCTCTTCTTCGAAGTCGAGGTTTTGGAGATGCTTGTAAGTCTGAATGTGTGCAGGCCCGCTCCATCGAACTGGCGAATTGACCATATAGTTCCGATGGATTTTAATGCGAAGCGCCGCTTTCCTGCTCAGTCCGCAACGTTCACAATGGTGCCAGGGCCCCGCTGTCAAGTGTGCATCTGCTACGGAACGGTCTGTGCTGGGCAATCCTGGGGAGGCAGATTTGGGGCTGGAGGACAGGAATTCAAGCAGCCGCGGCCAAACAAAGCGTGCCAAGGTTGAGAAGAATGCCCAGAATAGTGTGGAACTTCTAGTCTGCGACGACGAACGACAAATGAAGGTGTGAAATGCGTCTATGGGTAGCTTTACACTGTAGCTCTAGGGATGTCAACCAGTCTTCGCCTTAAGGTCTCTCCATAACCCCATGAAAAGCACTGCACCAATGCCAACAAATGCGATCTCCAGCCCAACGTAGTTCATCATCCCAATCTTCACTCCACTTCCTCCCCAGATGGCCCCTGTCACGCGTCCGGTGTAGTAACTATACTGAATCACCAGCGACGTCCTCCCATTCCACGATGGCGGTAGTTGCTTGCTTAGCAGGCTGACGGGCGCTGTGCTAGCGAGGTTGAAGCCCAAGGCGACTGCCCACCAACACATGAACACGCCAGGATACGTGACTCTGTCGGCGCGAACCAATGCAAGGAACGTGAGTAGGGCTGCTAAACCAAGGAACGAGCCAAACGCGAGAATGTGGCGATCCTGTGCGCGCCCGGCGAGATACATGTTGAGGAGGAGGAAGGGGAATGCCGCGATGCCTCCAAGTGCGATGAAGTTTCCTGCGGCGAATGGCGACCAGTGGAGGTTAGATTCATCTGCGCCGTAGACAGGGAGATTGGATTCCCATGCTCCAAGGATGAAGAAGCAGGTCATGGCGAACCAGCACATGGTAGCGACGACGCCCCACTGGCCCCAGGACATACTGAAGTTGCTTGAGCTGAGGGACTCGGAATCTTTCTTGACCGTCGCTACGGTTATCTCACCGTCCGCCTTCTCCGACCTTTTCTCGCTTTCATGGATAGCGGGAGCCGGGAGAGGGGCAGGCTCCTTTGGCACGTCCTCAAAGAATAGAGCCACGAATACCCAAAAGACGGCCCATACGCCGGCCATAATCCACCCTGGGCTGGTGAAACCGTTGAAGATGCGGTTCCCAAACCCGATCTTGTACAAAAGGCCACCGAAGAACGGTCCAGCGCTCATCCCTATCCCTTGGCCCATAACAAGGAAACTAGCGAGGGTGGTTCTTCGACGGACTCCAACGATGCGTGCGTCGGAGCAGTAGCGCTTGCAGTACATCCAGAAAGTGAATGCGATGCCGCTGACCATGCGTCCGATGAGGATTAGGTAGAGGTAGTGGGCGGGATATGCGGCAGAGTAGAGGAGGTGCCCCGCGATGGACGCGCCGCAGCTCACATGAAGAGGTAGCTTGTATCCGCCTGGATGGGCCATTGAGCGGATTGCATGTAGAAAGTATTATCGTACGCACCTCCGTCGTACTTCAGCATAGGTAGCAGCGCAAGCCCCGAGAATAGGGTCGGGATACCGACAACCACACCAGAGAATGTCGATGTACCACCAAGATACTTGGCATACTCGTTCGAGGACGATACGATGATGAAGAAGGACATCTGTACATTATCTCAGTTTCCAGTGCACACCAGGGATGGAGGCTCGGTACGGCATACCTGGAGCAATATATTCGCGAGCACTACGATGATCAACGATGCTCGCTTCGGCATCTTGAACTCTTCGTTAACCTCATCCTCTGCAGAACCGGCCGTGGTGCTGTCGAGTCCATGTTGGGTGCGAACAGCGTCCAGGGTATCGAGGGTTGAAGGCTCCTTCTCCCCATGGGCTGGTGTGGTCCGCAGTTCGATGGGGGACTCTGCCCCGGATCCTTCGTGGTGGCGCCGGGACTCAAGGATCGACATTCTCTCTTCTCGTCAAGGTGGGGTTCACCGCTGGAAACCCAGTAGAAGGCTTTGGCCGACACCCAAGGGCCTTGATGGTGGAGGTGGTTCAAGCTTCAAATGCACCTAGCAGCTATTTAAGACACACGACGAACTGAGATCCCGGACAACGCTCACCTCATCCCAACCGGTTCATCGGCCAGGGCCCCGAAGCCCGAGTTATTGCACACACAATGCGCCCGAATGAGCACCCCTAGAGTGCAGGTGTTGTCAGAAGGTCGGAAAGAGGTCGGAAGCTTGTTGGCGTGAGCTTGGGGAGTGCATTGGGGGCTCTACGACTTTCAAACACGCCGCATTAGTTGGTGAAGGGGGTGCTCAAACGTCCAGGCGCTCACCAGCTGAACCGATATGGTTGGCTCCAAGATGCTTTCGGCACTCCGCGTGGTGTTCACGGTGCTCCTGATGTCCGCGCCGCAGTGATGGATTTGCATGGGCGCTTATGACATATCTCCTCCAATCACAACACGTCTCGACGTTCACCAATAATTCATCTGCAATACGGTATACCCTTCTCTTAGCACACGGGGAAAGGATACAAACTGGGGAAAGGCTGACGCTTGTTGGGCGAGCGACTGGCCGGTGCTCATCGTGCTCTGAACAAGTTCTGAATCCAACAGAGATTTGGGTCAGCCAGCTGAATGTCAGCCTCTATATGTAGTATATAGACTCCCTTCAAGCCTTTACGCATTTACGAAAGGTTTCCTATGAGTATGATAGACTATAACTTTAAGATACAGAGAACGAGTGAGGACGATAGTGTGGTGGGGTGATCGGTAGGCTCACCCTGCCACACTATCGCCTTTTGCTCATCTCATACCTTACCAACTGCTCTCCCCACCGCGTATGCCACTGGCGTCCGCCAGAAACGCTGCGAGCCCGACATTCTCAACGCTTAATCCCCCANNNNGGTCCTNGAGNTNNGCTCGCCAGGCCCAGTGTCCGNGTTCTNATNTCGCTCGCTGTGGAAAGATNCCATATGCAAAACTGATTGTTGAATTGTCCANAGTGGTTCTAGTAGTACANNTTTCCGTTGACACTATTACAGTACACGGCAAAGCGACGATAGCGAATGAGGGGGAACACGATGACNGTAGAGCAAGGACCAGAGCCTCAGGCNCCGGATTTTGAGNCGGTTGCGATGTGGTATCTATATTTCTATTGGTATAATGATATCGACTTTGTCCATTGGGGAGGTAAGTTAAATGTGACCAGCGGCAATGAATAAGTCAAGGATACATCTCGCCGTCGGAGAGCTAGTCATGCCACTGTCGTCAGTTCAAGCAGTGTGTNAGGCATNAAGACTNGAGGCTCACCTTGCTCTTCGCCATCATGGTATCATCATCCACTTGGACGTCGGTGGTAACAGAAACGACAGGATAGGTTTTGGAAGACTGGTGTGACTGGTGGTTGGGGTATGAGCGAAGGTTGCTGAGTTGGACTTGGGCCTGGTTGGTCGAGCTCTTGCCAGTCGAGTTGAAGGAGAATTCGCCCTGACTTGTGGCGGTCTGGCGCATGCGCTGACGACCGTTGAGAGTAGCCAACAACACGTTTGCGTAAAGACGTCCGAGGATGTACTCGCTAAAGAAATGTAAAGTCAGGGAGACGTCTCGTCAAGGGATGGGAGCAAGGACGCACAAGCAAACGTAGTAGAAGGTGTTGGGGATCTTGAGGTAGGTGAGGAGGTCGACAAGTGCACAAGCGGTGGTGATAAGACCGTTCTCGATGGTGTGAACAATCAACGCGTTAAGCACACTCTTCGACGAGGTGTAGGATGTCGACCCGCGAGCAAGGTAGAGGACGATGACCATGGTGATAGAGATGATGATGTCGCAGGTGAAGCTTCCAGCCAGCCAAGTGATGACGGTCCTCTCGAGGGTCCTGAGCAGGGCGATATCACGGGCCAACATGGTGAACTGGACGGTGACACCGTAGGCTGCAGCGCACTGCATGCCGGCGGTCTGTGGCGATCCATATCAGTCCGCAAGCTAGAGAGCACGAAGAGAGGCTTCCTCACCAAGGCGATGACACCCGCGGCGATCTTGCCAAAGACCGACTTGGTCAAGATGAGGACCCTCCATGCGAAGAAAATTTGCGTGCAGAATCCAACTATAATCGCCGGGGTTGGTTAAACTCTCGAACGTCGAGGTCGGGCAAACACGCACCGGTGCCATTGAGAGCTGGGAGCGCAGCGCCGGAGAACGGGGAGTTGACGAGAACCGTCGGGTCAGCGAAGCCTTCAGCCAGGATGGCGTACGTCGTATGCGTTGAGAAGACCATATGCAGGATCTCTTCTACAACCACCACGCAGACTAAAGATAGGTAGCTTGTTTAATCATCCGCGACGGCCGGAATGAAGGGGGACATAGAGCTTACCAAGGTAGACGAAGAAACGCCTATCCGTGCTTGCATTAGTTCATGTAGTAGTGGTCTGGTACGATCGTCAGTACGGCTGGCCGGTATGACCGAGGCAGTTCATAGAAGACGCACAAATCTGCATGGCAAAAGGCTCCATTCAGGAAGAAGCTGACCAGCGAGCCCATAAGCTAGCGATCGGTCGTCAACGCATTGTCTCTTCGCGCCAACGTTAATGAACATACCAGAGGGCCGGTCCTGAGGGTGATCGGAGGTGAGTCGTGTGGGGTAATGATAGATGTGGAGAGCGACTCACATCTGAATGTACGGATTACCCGTGGGCGGAGCCTGAGTGCCAGTGGAAGCCATGACGGTGAGGGTGCAACGGGNAAAGGGAGGGGAGGGGGCTGAAGAAGCATTTTTCGTCGGGCGCCAGATTCCCTTATGTATGAAAAGACGTGGAATGGGGACCTTCGCGTTTCGTAACCTCCGTCNTCAGCATTGGTCCCACGGGAAGCCATCTCAAATCGGGGGTTTCCTGTCATGATGGATGGTTACTCCTTCGAGTAAGATCAGGAAATAGGTAACATAAGTGCTCATCAAATCAGAAAACTAAAGGTACTCGCCGTATGGTCCGTATCTTTTACCGTTCCTTCTTGTGAAGCCTGGAGGGAATGAGGAGCGCCTAGTGCGCGGTACGATAGGNNCTGCATACGCCGACGCTCCCCGCGTGGGACGTCTGGAGCAAGGCTACGAAATACGAAGCAGTNTAGGCCGTTTTATTTTCCACGACAATTTTTTTAATCCTTCTCTTCTGCGGACCCACTGCCAGTGCTAGTGAGGGTTCGACGCTCATTTGCTGTGGCTGATTAAGCGGCCCGATGAGATATGTTCCTGGATAGCNTCTACAGAACTGGGNATCGCGGTTGGAAGNCATTATNCGGCGGCAAACATGATTGAATCCCTGCTCATACCGCTCGCCGTCAAGTGACCACTTCGATGAATTCATTTTAGCATTTAAAGGGCGTTCTGAAGGGTGGAAGGATCCTTTGCCCATTCATAACGCCAAAGGCTGACGTCGACACCACCTTCCTAGAGCGCTTGTGCTAGTGCATGAAGAATGTTCACACTATCATATGAACATTCATAAGGAATCTCTTTTCATTTTGCTTCATTTCTGCGTCAGAGACAGTGTCATCTGGGCGAATGTGAGGCGAATTAGAGTGCTTTGGGGGTTCCTTCCTCGTCTTCATGATGTCGGTGGCACGTCTCTGCAATAGCTTGTNTCAGGGTCGAAAATCGTGATCAGAACCGGGTGTTGTGTTCNAACTTTGCACTGGGCGCTTCGCACTGATAGTGGACACACAANNTGGCGATCCGATACGGCACATGGCCTGGTGCTTCCCTGTCAAGAGGCTTGTCAGTGAACTCTGCCCAGATAACCCTGCGAAAATGCCGTGAGGCGAAGTCAAAAACGTTTAGTCACCTATACGTCCAAACATCTGTACACCTCGAATGCAGATGCCAGATGTCGTGTCTGNAACATACTGTTACTCGGATAACAGGCAGGGCAACGAGAGGTTAACAGCACTGCGAGCTTTTGTCGTGAACAGATCGGATTGGGGGCTGTGGCGCGTCGTCAACTCGACTTCCTACGTTGAAGACCGTCAACTTTACGCCCTNCAGTACGATATGCCGTTCGTCGCCCCGAACTATTCTCGAGTCNTGGTTGCTGAGGCTAGATGGCACGCGACCATCCAGACACGACCTTCAAGGGCCCAGGATCCCCGATGTCCNAAGATGCGATGGGCGGCGAGGGGGTCACTCGCTCCCGTGAAAACGCGCTGCATCTAGCCGACGTCAAACCATGCGGGGTAGGACTAAATAGCAAACATAGAACGGTGTACGAAACGTGTTTGTACAAGGTTCCAAGATACCTTCAGATATCAGACGCGTAGTCAAGCAGGAGGATGGCGTGGAGAGTGGTGAGGCAGTCCCGCAGCAGGACGTGCGGGGGCCCTCGACCGCATGATAGGAAGGGCGCGCCGAGAGTAACATCGCGTTCTTCGAGCTGATCACTTCTGATGAAAGAACGGCTGCAGAACCTGAAACCTAATAAAATGGGTGGCCTACCTGTTTAGCTCGTGAAAGTTGCTTCCTTGGAGCGGGAACAAATTTAACGTCAGCGCTCCTTTGCACCTTCTCACAAGACGCTTCGTGGTGCACCTCCGAGCACCCTGTGGGCGTTCACGGCCGCAAGTTGAGTAGGGGCACTCCTGAGAAAACCGATAGATTCGGTATCCCTTGACTGAGACCGGATTGCACTGCATCCCGGCGGCAGGAGTGCGATGCCACGCCTGTAAGAAATATGGGGTTCATCAACGAAAGCGAAGGAGACCAGATATGCTAAGCGTACCTACTCAAGAACTCACCATCTACGAAGGTCAGNGAGCCACTTTGGCCAAAGTGGAACTCACTAAANGACGCGACTCAAAGAGCCAGAGGAGCGGTGGAGACGCCAGAAATTCGTTCTAGCTCTGGTCCGGATGTCAACATTGTCCAACCCGACAAAAAGAAGTCTGATCGGGTATGAGTCCGAAGTCCACTCGCAGAGCAANGAGCACCAGGATCCNGTCCGTTCAGCGTCCACAAATCTGTCATCCATTCGTGTCCCGGTCCGATGTAACGAGAGAGATGAGTCCATGTTACTTGCTCTTCCCCTTCTTGCCTCCCCCAAATGTCTTTTTGCCTTCGAACCCAGGTCGAGCTTTGCCCTTGCCAGAGGCGGCTTTCTTCGAAGATGAAATGCCCAACTTCTTGTCTTTCCTCCGCTCATTGCGCATGGCGAGGTTATCATTNCGCTTCTTTTGACGAGCGGCCATTGCGGCGGAAACCTGTTCCTTCCTCTCCGTCCTACACAATTGTTAAATTGAACCTCCCGAAATGAATGGTCGCCACTTACCAGTCGTGCTTCGACTTTTGTTTCTCCTTCTCTTTCCTCTTCACAGCCTTCTTCAATCTGCTTTCGTCNTCCCGTACCTTGACACCCTCCATTCTCGCTTCGGCTTTCATCCACTGTTCCCTTTCCGCAATTTCCTTCCTCTTCTCTTCGGGTAACGATTCAAGCTTCGCCTTCTTCGCCTGCAGTTGAGCCAAAGCCTGTTTGGGATCCGAAGATGCCTTCAGGGCCTTGTATTTCGATCCAGACAGGTCGCTCTTCGCCGATTTCGAAGATGAGGGATCCGTGACCTTGGAGAATGCGACGTTGGCAAATTTATCGGCGTGAGGGTTTTCAGTGACAAGTAATTGAGGCTTGGTAGCGGCGCCCTTCGAACGAGCTTGATTCTTCTCCTCGGTCTTCTTCGCATTACCCTTGCGTGCCTCCTGTTCCTTTCGTATGCGTTCTCTGGTCTCCTTTCTCCGCCTCTCGCGCAAAGCCGCTCTCTGCTGTCTCCGCTCCTCCAAAAGTTCGTCTCTGGAGCCTGGCTCAGAACCACGACTTCTGAAAGACTGGATCTTTTCCTGCATTTTCTGTCGAAGCGAAGAGATACCGCCTGGTGCGGGCATAGGAACGAATTTCTCCTCCCCCTCTCCGCCGTCGTCAGGCTCACCCGTACCTTCCTCACTCCCGTCGAAAGGTACGTCAACATCCATTTCTCCATCGCTGCCCGAGTCAGAGTTCTCGTCATTCTGCTCGTTTTGAAGGTCAACAATAGTCTTTTGGTTTGCAGGATCGAGCTGCCAAGGATCTGTCAATATAATACAGCACTTGCTCGAGCCTCGGGACGCACCTTTTGCCTTTTCGCAGCATGCTTTGCCGCTGCAACCTCAGCCGCGTGCTTCACGCCCTTCTGCTTCTTGCTATGCTTTTGGAACTTCGAAGCGGCCTGCAAAAAAGCTAGTTAGAATAGACTGTCGTCCCGGTAAATGCTCTTATCATAACCTGACCTGTTCTTCCAGCTTTTGTTCATTTACGATGTAGTACTGAGCAGGAATCAGTTTCAGCAGGCTTTCGAACGTGTCATTGTGCTTTTCCAAAGATTCCCTAAGAAGATTTGCGGGGGTAGGTGCCACTGGCATTTTGAACGAAGAGTAAGGACGCAAGAAGCAACTTGAAGTCACCCTGCACAAGAAATGTGAGGCAGTAGGGTTAGGGTTCTCCGGCAAACGCCGAATAACCCAATGAGCCGTCCCTCAGTCACTTGTCCACCTTGATCCACGACCACCACGAACCCTCCTTACCCTTAGTATCTCTGCAAGGGTTAGAGTTCTCATATCCAATTATGCGATGCAAAGAAACGGGGTTCATGAAGCCATGCAGTTGGGAACTATGCGCGCCCCCATGACCAGCAATTCTCCGCGACGGGGTCTTCAGATTCTCCTTGGCACTTGAAAGTCCCGCTCTTCCCCCTGCAGAACAAAGAGCGTCGGGCTCTTCCCATTTTACCGAGCCGCGTCTTCTCTCACAGAATTCAGACGGAGGATGGCGAGATTTCCAGAGGTATAAATGGCCTTGCGGCAATGCGAAGAACTCCAGAGCGCCATGCCTGTTTTCACCAAACTAGCTGCTCTCGTCGCCATTCTCTCGGTCGGGGCGGGTATCGTGGATGGCGAGGTTCTCAATGAGCTGAGCGAACTTTCATCCAAGGCATCGTACAATTTCATTGTCGTTGGAGGCAAGCCACATACCCACCATTTAATTGCATAGCTGACGACCATACAGGCGGAGTCGGCGGCTCTGTAGTTGCGAGTCGACTCTCTGAGAATCCTCGCCACAAGGTTCTTCTCATTGAAGCTGGCCCTAAGTAAGCCTCATGTCTATCATCTTGAAACCATGTGAACCATGGATCCAGCAACGAAGGCGTTAGAGAGATCGCTGTTCCTGCGTTCTTCTTCACTATCAACGGATCTTACACTTGGGGCCACACAACTACGCCTCAAGCGGGTCTGGGCGGTCGAAGCATGCCTTACACTCAAGGTCGCGTCCTAGGTGGTGGAAGCTCCGTCAGTAAGTAGTTTCCACTCTCAGTCGGAGCTTTACTGAACTTAACATAGACGGCCAGATGTACACCCGCGGGACCTCTGATGACTACGATTTGTGGGCCAAGGTCTCAGGCCACAGCCGCTGGTCATGGAAGAACCTGTTCCCTTACTTCATTCGCGTAAGTTCTGGCCACACCGCGCCTTTCCAAACCCTAAGGCAACCCCCAGAACGAAAAATTGGTCCCACCTCCAGGCGGCCGAAATGCGAGCGGCCAGTACGACCCTCGTTACCACGGCACAAAAGGGCCCACCCACCGTCAGCTTGCCATGGGGAGGCCCCACTNAATTTGACCTTCTCGCCGTTAAGAACGCAGAAGCGCAGGACGAGATCAAGTTCAATCAGGAGCCTAATTCTGGCCGACCTGCTGGGCTTTGTGAGCACAATCTAAGCNATCGCTTTCGCTTGCATCTGAGGTCTATTTCCAGCGTATGTGCAAGCTACGATTGGCAACGGAGAACGTTGGAGCGCCGCTGTTGGGTTCTTGGGACCGAAAGTTAGGGAGCGCCCGAACTTGACTATCCTTCTGAANACCCAAGCAACCCGCGTCCTTCCATCCAAGAAGTCTCGCGATCTCGATATCAGGACGGTCGAACTAGTGCCCACCGCTGGAGGNGAGTTCCNTTTTTTCGAATCNTTNAGATGGNNGAAGGAGCTTANTACNCCCCAGGCAACGCGACGACCGTCACGGCGAAGAACGAAGTTATATTGAGCAGCGGCGCGTTCGGCACCCCNACCATTCTCCTCAANTCTGGCATCGGGGATAAGAAGGATCTGGACGAGGTCAAGGTCAAGACCATTCATGAGCTGCCTGACGTCGGGAAAGGATTGAGCGACCACCTGACAATTCCAGCTTCATGGAGCGCCAAAGGGGTGGCTTCGCCTCCTATCGATATCAATGTAGCACTTGAGCAGTGGGAGACCAACCGCACTGGACCTCTTACNGAAGCCGTTGGACACCAAATTATGTTCTCCAGGATTCCTGCAGACGCTCCGGTGCTCAAGGAACACGACCCTGCTTCCGGTCCCAATGCTCCCCACTTCGAGATAACGCTTGCAGTAAGCCTAACCGAATACGGTGAACTCAAAGACCTGGACTAAAGTCGGATTAGGGTCAAGGTCCCCAGGTCGGCGGTTACGTCGTTCTCCTTACTCCAAGCTCTCGTAAGCATTTATACTTCTATGGACCCGTTCATTTTGGTGACGCTCTGATAGGTGGAACCGTCAAAATCAGGTCCAATAACCCCTTGGACAAACCTCTCATTGACCTCGGTTTCCTTACCGACCCTTGGGACACCGCTGCGATCAAGGAGGGCGTCAGAATTGCCAAGCGTTGGTATGAGGGCCCTGCTTACAAGGACTACATTACTGGGTTCATCGGGCCTGATCCCGATACGCTCTCCGACGAGGAGTTCACTGAGGTGCTTCAGGCGACTGCGGGGACGTTCTGGCACCCTGTAGGTACTGCGAGTATCTCAAAAAGAGGATCGAAGAAGGGCGTTGTGGACCCTGATCTCAAGGTAAAGGGTGTGAAGGGCTTGAGGATTGTGGATGGCTCTGTTATTGTGAGTGTCTACAAGCCCCTTCGAGCGTATTTGTCTGATTGGCGTCTGTCTCCAGCCCTACGTGCCCACAGCCCATACGCAAGCAGCTGTATACGTGCTGTCTGAGAGAGCGGCAGATCTCATCAAGGAAGACTGGTGAACCCGAACAAGAACAAGGGCGAAGCAATGCGGGGAAAAGGGGCCCGTATTACTATTTCCTATGTATACCAGAGAGGTGCTTGAAAATGAACGGTGATGTATCCTACAGTGTAAGTGCTCGACGTCAAGCATTTGACTTCCAACTCGGAGATAAAGCCAGCACTTCGCCGCCCGTCGGGAGCAGCGAAGACNCAAGAAGAACGCAAGAAGAAGCANATCTTTCGCATTTCTATCGTCTCCATGCGAGGTTCCTGATTGAGTCTTCAAGAATGCCACACACCCANGGANNTCGATNCNCTNGCNGGGCTCGACGCACGCACAATGCTCGGGAAATATCTTCCTACNTTCGGATAATCGTTCCCCTTCTTCGANCCCCGTGATGTAGAGGCTGGGAACCGCAGGCTTGCAAGATGGAGCGAATGGTGATGTTTCCCCCTTATGCGCATTCACTCATGGCTCGATGGTGAGCTCGTAGCGGTCAGTGAGAGGTCGAGTCCATTACGACAACCTCCGCCCGACGGCAAAACCGGACACAAGACGAGGCTTCGAATTCTTCCTGCATCATGGGTTGGACGGCCTTTTCCATGCGCTCAGAAGACTATACCCGAAGTGNGTATAGGATAAAGAGACGGAGAGTCGAGTGTTGTCGTTCNCTGACAGCCAGNTAAAGTCCTTGGAGACCACAACCCCTCTCCCGACAACNCACTTTATCGACACTCCNGCACANAACGTCANTTGAAGGCTCGCAAGTGGCGCATACGAGAATGAGGCGACCATCGACTTTGAGCGCGTTTGTGGCGCTCAGCATNACAACTGTNCGGCTCGTCCACGCTGCAGTCTACCAGAGCATCGACGAATTGCCGGCGAATGCATCTTACGATTTCATTGTGGTCGGAGGTACGTGNATCNTTGAGTGTTGTTGNCCCTCNGCCGATTGNCTTACCTTACCTCCTCTTAGGTGGAGGAGCTGGAGGGACNATCGCNGGGCGNCTTTCAGAAAANCCCAAGTTCAATGTCTTGCTGATCGAAGCGGGTCCTGAGTGAGNCTNTTATCNANNNCCANTCCCGAGCCNGAANCTTATACGCGCTCGTCACTACTAGCAACGAAGGNCGTGAGGACTTGGCGATGCCGTCGCANAANCTCGCNGTNCAGGCGAACAAGGAGTANATNTGGAANTGGTGGACNGTNCCTCAAGTCGGTGTNAATAANAGGTCGATTGAGTACAAGAGNGGTCANGTCCTCGGAGGTGGAACGTCTATCAGTGCGNCNATNANTCTNNANTNGANNAGNGCTNTNNNGCTTACTNCAGGTGCGTAGACGGAATGGTTTACACNCGAGGGTCTAGGGACGACTATGATCTATGGGGNAAGGTCTCTAAGGACAAGAGCTGGACTTGGGGTGGGCTAGCTTCNTACCTGCTAAAGGTACGCCTATACACCTTCTCCNNTGCTACNCATTGAGCTCAACTCGCNTCGCAGTACGAGAAGTTCGTTCCTCCTCCCGGAAACCGNAGCATCACCGGACAGTACGACCCTTATNTTCACGGNTACAAAGGNCCTGTTGGNGTTAGCCTTCCGTGGAGCAGCCCNATCGAGTTCGACACNAGGGCNNTGAAGAACGCAGAGATNCAAGACGAGTTCGACTTCAATATCGATCCGAACTCTGGNAAACCGATTGGCGTTAGTGAGTAGAGTGNNTTACCGNACTTTCNCNGTGCCTNATAGGATACTATNAGCCTGGACCCAATTCACCATCAANGGAGGAGAACGATCAAGCTCTGCAACNTCCTACTTGGGTACAGATGCCAGGAAGCGCCCNAACTTGTCGATNCTGGTGAACACGTACGCCAAGAGGGTCGTTCAGACCGNCAANCCNTCTACTGCNCAACTGAAAGACATCCGCACAGTGGAGATCGTAGCNAGGAGTGGCGGTAGGCTTTCNAATCCNNNTTCGCAGTNNTNAGCNGTNNCTCACAGGTACATAGAGGGTGAATCCACCTTTGTCACTGCGAAGAAGGAAGTCATTCTTACTGCTGGNGCTATCGGNTCTTCGAAATTGTTGCTTGACTCTGGGATTGGTGATAAGGATGANCTGGAGGCTGTCGGCGTGAAGAGTGTNGTCGATATTAAGGATGTTGGAAAGGGCCTGACTGACCACTACACCGCGAGCATCTCGTGGAGCGCGAACGGAACAGACNCANTGTAAGTTNTNCCGCCATTGNGCANTTNTNAAGCATTCCTCAAGCTGACCCGCCGTGTTNGCTAGTGTCAATGCTACCGAAGCNCTGGACCTCTGGCGGAAGGAGAGGATAGGGCCCTACGCGGAGCCAACTGGTCCGAGGCATCAGATCCTGTGGTCAAGGCTTCCCAAGGACTCNCAATTGTTGAAGGACTACCAGGACCCTTCGGCGGGTCCCAACTCGCCTCACTTCGANATCACNTTGTCGGTACGTGNCGAAGATANTATTTCTTGTATCGGCCTGCTCACATCTNGACAGGGAGGNGGCTCCACCGTTGCTGCGTTTGTGGTTCTCCTGACCCCTTACTCTCGTGAGCCCCCTGGACCCTGTCCCTGATGCACGCACTAGGCACTGACCACCATTCTCTCTGTCAGNTGGATCCGTGACGATCAACTCGACTAACCCACTNGACCCACCTCTCATTGACCTCGCGTTCCTGACTCACGAGTTCGACCGCGNCGCCCTCATTGAAGGCATCCGGCAAACGAAGCGGTTCTACTCTGGTCTAGCATGGGATGGATACCTCACAGCGTTCCAGGGTCCTGACCCNGACGCNGATACCTCTCCTGAAGGACAGGAAGAATTCTGGAATAGGATCAAGGCCGACATGAACTCNTTCTTCCANCCCTGCGGGACGGCGGCTATTTCTCCAAAGGGTAGCGGGATCGGGAAGGGAGAAGGTGTGGTCGACAACGNGTTGAAGGTGAAGAAAGTCAANGGACTNAGGGTNGCTGATGCTGCTGTTATTGTGAGTGTTTCGCGCNCTGGGTTCCATAGCCTNGCTCATTCTTACCCTTCAGCCTTATGTGCCCACTGCTCATTCGCAAGCAGCAGTTTACACACTNGCTGAGAGGGCCGCAGATTTGATCAAGAATGAGTGGAAGTAGCTCGAGGTGGGCGATCGTCTGGGGAATACAACTGANTTGTTCTTTCTGAATGGCTGAAGCATCCGTCGAAATTGTNNTGAGATGAGTGCCCAATCGCGTTCGTGTAGCGAATGCTGGCAGTGTCCAGGCCAATCGGGTCGCAAGGAAGCAAGGGTTATAGGGTTATAGGACGGCCACTTCGATTTGTTTCAGCTCGACGCANGTGATGCTGCACGTAGCGAAGGTGNGTGTTTGGCCTGGGAGGATGTGGGCGAGAATCGCCGCTGAAGCATCATGATGACGGCGGCGGCAATGTTTCCGCGTAGCCGCCATGCGGGGCAGGCCGCAGGCGCCCATCCGAATTTGAGTTTTAATACGACCGGTCCCCGACATATAAATATCCGCTGGCAGCCGCTTGCAGTCGGATCTCGTCTCTGACACTCCCCCGCTCCTGCTCTCACTCTCTGCCTCCAGGCAGACCCAAGACATTCCTTAATCAGTCACTCNTTNANATATTTACTGCACTTACGATGCGTTCCACCTTCGCTACTTTAACCTCCCTGGTCTTGGCCAGCGTTCTCGTCAACGCCCAAGGAGTTCCTGAGTGAGTTGGCTTCGTTATTTGGAACGACTCGGCTGATATCCAAATCTGCCTAGGTTCATCGGTGAACTGCTCATCCGTCCCTCCATCAACGACAGTCCGTGACACGAATCGTTGACCCACATCCTTCCCTGATACTAACCCTCCTCAATAGACAAGTGCCTCACTGTCCAGTCAAACACCGACGGTGCTGCAGTCGTCCTCCAAACCTGTACCGGCTCCGCTAACCAGAAGTGGACTTTCACTGGCGGTACCGTGCGTGCATTCGGTGGCAAGTGCCTCGATGTCAAGGACGGCGCGAACAACGACGGCACGAAGCTGCAAGTCTGGGGATGTGGTCCTGCCAACAACGCGAACCAGAAGTGGGACTACAACAAGTGGGACAACACCCTGACGTGGTACGGCAAGGGCAAGTGCATGGACGTTACCGACGGAAACCAGGCCGATGGAACTCCCGTATGTCACCCATTCCTCACCGTCTTGCTGCGATCTCACCGGCTGCTATGGGAGACAGATTCAAGTCTGGGGGTGCAACAAGAGCAACCCTAACCAGATCTGGAGCACCGGATACTGGTATACTGCCCTCCCCAACAAATCGCAGAACGGCCAGTCTGGCACCAACAGCTGTGGAACCGGCACTAGCCAGTCGAGCCAATGCCAGACCAGCTGGATCAAGTGAGATGGATTGCATCCTGAACGTCGAGTGTACTTTCTGATGTTCTATTCTTAGCTCCGCTACCGACTTCTGCCTCTTCGCTCCCCCTACTCTCGGCAACGTTGGCGACATGGAGCGCGTCTCTGTCTCNTACTGCACCAAGTCTGGTCGTGGTGCTCGCACCATGCCCAACGGAACCCTCAAGGGTGTCCACTTCGTCAAGACTCCTGAATACGTTCAGATCACCGGTGTTGGCGACTTCACCAAGATCAACATTCCCAAGGGTGATTACGGAGGAGAGCTCGATAACCGTGGCGCCGACGGCAAGGGTAACCCCAGTACGTTTGAGATTGCTCTTTGTCACNTTTGNCTTNNNTGNTAATCCTTTGTCCCNTAGTTGGTGGACTTCTCTACGGCAACTCGTTCGGACAGGGCATGCAATACAACGAATGGACCGAGTTCATNTCCGAGAAGGAATTCTGCATCCGTGCATGCTTTGGCCCGCGTGCTAAGCAACTTTGCAACCACATCTACGATGTCATGGGNTGCTANTGGGTACGTAACCACGCTNTACNCTTCCCACCCAACGCTAACTCNNTCGCTGAATAGAACATGCCGGCCAACTACGACTCCGGTGTCTTTGAGGAGTGCCAGGGTAACGCCGCGACNCCCATGGGTGTCTACGGCACTTCGACTTGGTACCAGGGNGTCAACCCCACTCCNGCTCCCCACCCTGCACCTGCCTCGAGCAGCTGCAAGACCATCCCCACNGTCTCNGTCAGCCCTGCTTTGGCTCGCCGTGGCAAGCANGGCGGTGTCGATTCNTTCGACCGNCGCGGATTCGTNGCACGATCTCCCTGCTATCACCCCTGCTCCCACCTCCACGTAANGGCGTTGTTTCACATNGGAACCGATCTATGTACATTGGCGGACTCGTTCGTATATACTCACAGCAAGCTTGCGCGGACCCTCATTACCTACGATACCANACAATACCCTAATCAAACNTCGTTGCAATACCNTCGAGGAANCGATGAACTTNGGGATCGACGAACGTCTGCTCTCNTATTGTGGTCGTAATCAATCTGTCNATTGACCAGGAGGATTGACCAAATGCGATCGCCTAACGCNAGCGCCGAAGTTTAAGCGCCCAGGTGNGGCTTGGCCAACGCCAAGCTCGCCAAGATGGAGCACAGTAACAGGGAGGAGAGAGACAGCAGGTGTGGTATTGAGCCAAAAAGNAAGCAAAACATTGAAGAGCGAAAANATTGACAAGGAAANCATGAACTGTCCGACCAGCGGGNGCCNTCTACGTAAAGAAGTCACGGAACTATACACAAGCACTTGTCGTNGTCCAAGCTGCGAAAGCCCATCGGAACACGTCCTTCATCCGTTCGAATTGGGTTCTTTGGGTATATTGGATNAGGATGTCCCTGGCGCTTTCAGTCGTGTCTAAATCGGCTTCATAGTAGAAAGNTTGNAGGAAGGANGAAGGTATCGCGTGAGCGGCCGAGACAAACGAGGAGGTGGCGAATGAAGGTACCTGAACCCGCAGACGAAAGGGAAGGCGAAGAGACCGAACACGTGAAAGAGGATAAAGCAGAGAGGAACGAATGTCCAGATAAGGTGCTGCTTGTTGATGCCGAAATCTCCATTTCCGGTGAGGTGGGTCGAAAGACGCTGCAGTTTGTGGAATCGGCTGCGCAATCGCAAAGCGCGTCTTCCTCGACGAAGTCCAGTTCATCTTCAGCAGGTTCTATCTCCTCCGCAATAGATTGCAGGTGTCCCTTCCCTGTACGATGTCCGAAATTGTTTAGCTCGGGCTCCGAGACACGAAAGGAGAAATGAGAGGGGGAGACATGATACTGACGGCGAGGGTCGGGAAACACAAGAGTCTGCTCAACCCTACTAGGGACTTGAGGCTTGATAAGGGTATGCGAGNGGCATCGCGGGGCTCTCGACAGTCGCNGAGAAGATCCTCAGCTGCTCAGCATCCGCNCCCGGAAACCATGGGGCGAAGTAGAATCGCTGCAAGCCGGCAATCTTGGCGTCNAAAAGCGGCTTTGCCTTCTTCGACAAAGACTTGAGGACGTATCCCTCGAGATAGTTGGGTGAGGTCCGCATCTTCGTCTCAGCNTAAAAGGAGTCGGTGATGGTGGAGAAGGCGGTGTGGGTGAANGTGGGATCGTGTCGNCTTGCGATAGACTTGAACGCCATCTGCCAGAGAATCTCGGCGTCNAGTCCGTACGCGATGCCACCCTTGATGGTGTTCTTGATCGAGAGGACGATGAGCATGGCTCGCAGAGCGCATGAGGGCGGGATCGTAGGGAAGTTGGTGGCAGTGTGCAGCAGCGTAGCCTGCATNCGACGNGGAGAGGCCTCCGACCAGGAGAGAAACACCCCCGGGGTGCTCAAGTGGTGCATCAGNTGCCCCCAGACCAACTCGGCGAGGAGGGTGGTGTCGTCACGGACGTCACCGGGGCNGANGGTCCAGGTGTCAAAGAGAATGTTNTCGTAAGGCATGGTTGATTTGGCTGGAGTTAGGTAGTGGGAGTGGAGTCTGCGACGGGGGTGGTGGAGGCTGGCAGGAGAGAGCTGTTGAACGAAGACTGGAACGGGCTGGATTGAAATACTCGTGGGTGCGAGGTGAATCAGGGGTGAATTTGTCTCATAAATCTCACTTCAGCGAGGGCTTTCTAAGTATCTCAGTCAGCAACATGTCAGACAAGNNANNCACGCGCCACGAACAGAAGTCAAAGCGCTGCTGGGATTAGTTCAAGGTGTAAAACANGGGATTNAACGAAAAGGAGTAGTTAGGTGNNATAGATCGTACTAGCNAAGGCTTCAGGTNGATTTCGNGCTTTTCAGAANCCCNTCCACTTCCCGGACGATCTTCTCTCGCTGGTCCTGGTATGACTTGACCAGAAGATCAACCTCATTCCAAAGTGACGCCTCCGATCCTGCCACCTCCGACAGAGTCGGGAAAAAAGACGTCCAGGAATCTGGCAATCTGAATCTTTCGAGACAGAGGCAGCTCCAATGTCGTGGATTCCCCCATAGTGTTTCCTGTGTTGATTGTGAGATGTCGCAGCTTGTGTCTCCTTTCGCTCGAGGANGCCATGGCTTCGTAAGCCTTGATGGACGACGAAAGGTCTTCGTTTTCGACGAGGGCGGTATCGAATTGGAATTCGAGGGTCTCCATGTTCTTGCAATACATGAAGATGGCGGACCCNAGAAATGAGAGACCAGGTAGTGGANTCAGGAATGGATTAGGANNNTCNGAATTGCTATTCGATNNGACGGAGAATCGAAGGCTNGTCAAATGGGTNCACCGCCAGAAGACTTGTTGCAGNAGCGANCACGTNGANGTGGCGAGCTCGAGAGGGATACCAATGAATTCGATCTTNCGGAGGCCTTCCGACGCCTTCAAGGCGGAAAGGAGCATTTCATTNGCTTCNGATTTGGANGGCCAATCCAGGTGAGAAGTGCCTGTTTCTCCTTGAGAGCGAGTTCCAACGAATTCGACTGCGATTTCCTCCATTGCGGGGCTTGCCGCGAGGTACGATGCAACGCATAGATGAAGAGGTGCGACCTCGGTGGCATCTATGAACTTCAGGTATAGCTTGCGAATCCTGCTCGCTGGGAGAGCACGGGCCATGAGACACTGCGAATATTGTTTAGCCGAGATGCAGACACGGTCCAAGTTCAGCGGATCGTCGGATGAAGGAAGAGGCAATCTCATTGCGGCTCTATTTGTGTAATACCCTGTGACGAACGGAATTGTGAGGCTGATATTCCGCAGAAGGGCCAATGAGTGAAGCTTCTGGAAGAGGCCCAAGTATGCGTTCGAGACGACGACCAGGGAGAGTGATTGCAATGCTGTAAAGCTGGACAAACGATCGAAAAAGTCTTCGGAAACGGGCCCGGTATAGTTGAAAGCCTTCAGCTCATCGGCAACATATGAGAGCGCGGGTAGGGCGTTCATGAGGTTCTCTGGCGGCAACTTCGAAGAACTTTTCTTATAGTAACTTGATGACGGCTCCGCGGTCTTCACCTCCAGGTTTCGCATGGATGGACTAACGAGAAGAAACAGGGAGGGAATTCCTGTCAATGCTTCTGAAGAGAGTACCACTGAGGTGAGAGCCGGAAAGAATGGGTCTGGTCTTCCCGGAAGAGTGAACAGCTCCATGAATGCTGCCGTAGAGGCGACGATAGTTGGCTGCGACTCTAACCGAAATCGTTGAATGCGAGATGCATAGAGGCTGAAATCTTCCCAATCAGCTGAGCCAGCGTACTTGTGATTCTGAAAAGCAATTTAGTCTCAGCAAGGTCGCCTGATTCGAAGGGTGGTCGGCCTACCCCAATCCCTGTGTAGACGTTCTTGAACCATGGGAGTAGGCTGTACACTGGTGTGAGGCTGTCCATAGTATGCCACAATATGTCCGCAGTTGCGTAGAAGAAGGCTCGGTTGACCAACAACAGTGGAATAAAGTGACGTTTCCACGTCAAACCATTATCTGACCCTACTGCCAACTCCTTGAACTCCGAAAGGATGAGTGGCAACAGGTCATCGTTGGTGATGACTTGTTGACAGGGATCGCTCTCGACTCCCTCCTGTTCGTTGTCCGGCATGGCGGTTCCCAGTAGAGTGGCATCCTGGTCATCTAAAAGCAGTTAGGTATTGTGACCATGTTGCGGCAGGCAAAGGAATATAGCTCACCAATTCCAAAATCGATGTCTGAGCTCACCGTAACGCTTGTGTCCATAGTACCTACCAGCTGACGTCTCGAGGGTCCGCGACTGGAAAAGGGTCAAAGGAGTGCTTCAATCAACGCTTCAGCTCAAGCGTCGAGATCACAGTTCAAAGGAAACCTTTGACTGAAATTCAAATTCCAGGACCGTGTGAACGCCGCGGCACGAGTCCATCGGCATCTCCCCTCAGGCCCAGGCGAGTCGGTTCTTCGATACTATCTAAATCCTTCAATTTCAAGGCCTGGCTGCTGGTATATCGCCTGCACCCAATATTCCGGAGGAAAGTAATACAGTAGGGTGTATCCGAGGATTTATGCGTAGAGCATTACAGTCAAACGGGAAAGCACACGCAGCTACAGTGTGAACAGGGCCATGTTAAATGGTTCGAAGTTTCCGTGGGGGTCAACTTACGAATGAGCCACATTGCGTTTAAGGTCTGGTTGACTGAACTAGCAAACCAATATCCTTCCAAAGTTTCTGCGCAGACCCGGAGACTTCGGTTAGGCAAGGGAAGAGTCGATGTAGAAATCCGGCTATCTGGCCTTTCTCCTCGGCGGTGTAATCGAAGTCTCGCTTAAATGTATTGATACGTAGAATGCGGAGAGGGTGGGGGAACGAGCTGGACGCCTCCTCCGCTGGCGGTAGGCTGCTGAGGGCGTACGCACACGCGTCGTCATTATAATGAAATCCCAGCTCTTCGAGGTCCGAACATCTCTCTTGAATAATCTCAAGGAAGGAGAGGTCCGGGTAGGGCCTTCCATGAAGCCCTGTCAAGTCGTCACCTAGCCGAATAGTGTAAGATAGCTTCTTCAGGGACCTCCAGTGCATGATATGTGATTGGAGGTGAAGGCTGAGAGGCTCGCCGAGCCGCGCGGGGACGTCGAGCATCGTAAACCGTTGCAGCGAGTGTCCTGTGTTGAAGAGTGTCCGCGTCATGTTTTCCGCCTCAGTGGGAGACAGGAGCGACGACCCCACGGCATGGAACGGGTCGCCAGAAATGTTGATGATGATGGTAAGGTTGGAGAGGGCAAGCCAGTGCAACATGAGCACCATCATTCTATCCCAGTCGGGAGCGGGCGTAGTTACTTCGATGTGCTGGGCAAAGGGGGCGATGGCCCGGAAGATGGATAGGTGAGTAGAAGACGAGCTGCTCACGAAGAATTTCAGAAGGGGGATTTGCTTTCTTGGGACTGGCCACTCGGGGTCGAGAATAACTTGGGCGTCTTCACCCACGTGGAGAGCGAGTGTCTGCAAATTGGGGAGGAGCCGCAGAAGAGAGACATCCTTTTGTGTGACATCTGACGATAAGGAGAGAGAAACAGAACTGAGAGACACAATCCTCGCGAGATGATAGAATAAGTCAGGCGCTGATACTCCAGAATATTCGAACCTTGTCAGGCGGCAGCTTCTTCGAGGTAAGGTGGGGAGGACGGGATAGAAGGGCCCGGTTACTGGTGGTAACTCCCAACGCGAATGCGAAAGGAGATTAGAGGTTCGTCGATCACGAGCGAGAGGAGGGTGGCAGGCAGCGAGAATATGCAGGAGAGGTCGACGGATCGAAGGGCTGGGGAGAGTGGGTTAGGTCGCTCATGCAGTTTTGAACAACTCAAAGAGCCAATCTTCGTCGATCAATGCCGTCTGTGCCATGCCTAAGTCCATACACTTGATGTGCCTTGCATAGAATGAGAATCGCTCCCAAGCCTTGATGCCAGAGTACTCGTACGCCTGTCGTGCGACTGTTAGACCACGAATATGAAGCATAAGAGGTTTAAGTACTCACTCCCAATCCTCTGTACGTACGGTTTGACCAGGGTAGGAGCAAGAGACACGGCTCAAGGCTCTCGATCGTATGACCAGAGGAAAGCTATTCCAGCCTCGAAGAACGGATACTGCAGGGTCAAAAACGGACAAGGGANATGGAAGGCCGATCGCCATTTTCAAAACTCTCATGTTGCAGCTGCTCCCTCAGGTGGTTGAGGATCATTGGAAGGAGGTCCATGCTCTGTAGCACTTCCTCTCGAGCGTTTACTGAGGATTCTGCAATTTGGCCCCGGTCCTTTGCGGTCGAGCCTGGCCATAAGCCGACACCTGCCAGGGGTACAAAGTAAGCAAAGATTAGACGCATAGGGTATTCGAAATTGTATGCATACGCACCTCGACCCAGGCCACAACTCTCACTGTCCATGGGGTACCAGCCGATTCCAATGGTTGGCCGCAATCGCCCTGGACTGGCAAGGGTCAGGCTATGAAGCACCAAATCGCAGATCAAATATGCGTTCAGAGTCTTTCACCCTTGTCAAAGAGGTGCTTCAATCAAACCTGTTGTTTCGAGATGGTGGCTGAAGAAAACGTTCAACGGGTGTCGCTACAGGGCTGCCGGCTCAGGCAGTGCCGAAGTGATGGTGTTCCCACAGTCCCACGAGTACTGTGAAATGTCCTCGCTCTCCCAGTGATGTCCAGCGATCATGGCAGGGCTCGAAACGCTTGTCCTCTTCCACCTCGCCCAGAGTTTACCAGACCACCATGATGCTTACCGCTATGCCAGCTGAGATGGAATGTAGTACTTGGGAGGAACGAGAACAGTGTGATGGTATTCAGTCAAGTGGAAAACTTGAACAAAGCGATAGACAGCGACGACGGTGAGATAGTCCATCCGACCAGCGGGTAGCGTATACAAAAACCCGGAACTACAAACTAGCGCTTGCGGTCGTAATCCATGGCGGAAAAACCCATAGGAACATGTCCTTCATCCGTTCGAACTGGGTTCTCTTGGTATACTGGATGGGACTGTCCCTAGCGTTTTCGGGTACGTCTGATTCGTCTTTATGGTAAAGGGATTGGAAGAAGGGAGAGGAAAGTGTCGCGTGAGCGACTGAAAGGAAGCAGGATGCGGTAAATATAATTACCTGAACCGGCAGACGAAACATAGGACGATGACACTGAGGACGAGAAGGACGGTGAAGCAGAGAGAGAATATTCCAATGAAGTGCTGCTTGTTGACGTCGACGCCTCCATTTCTGGTGAAGAGGATCGAGAGACGTTGAGATCTGGGGAATGGGCATGGCGACCGCAAAGTTCATCCCCCTCGACGAAGTCCAGTTCGTCCACGTCTGGTTCTATCTCCTCCGTGATTGGCACCAGTCGTTCCTTCCCTAAACGGCGACAATAAGCATTCAATTCGGATTCGAATTGAAAGGGAGGCAGGAAATGGTACTGACGACGAGGATCGGGGAACACAAGAGTCTGCTCAGCCCTGCTAGGGACTTGAGGCTTGATGAGGGAGTGGGAGGGCATAGCAGGACTCTCGAGTGTCTCAGAAACGACCCTCAACAGCTCAGCGTCCACCCCCGGGAACCATGGCGAGAAGTAGAATCGCTGCAGATTGAGAATCTTGGCGTCGAACACCGGTTTCTCCTCCTTCGACAAGGACTTGACGACATATGCCTCGAGGTATTTAGGTGAAGTCGCCATCTTGGTATCGGCGTAGAAGTTGTCGGTGACGGTAGTGAAAGCCGCATGGGTGAAGGCGGGATTGTGACGGCTTGCGATGGACTTGAACGCCATCTGCCAGAGAATCTCGGCGTCGAGTCCATACGCGATCCCGCCCTTGATGGTGTCCTTGATCGAGAGGACGATGAGCATGGCTCGCAGAGCGCATGAGGGCGGGATCGAAGGGAAGTTGATGGCGGTGTTCAGCAGCATGCCTCGCATGCGACGCTGAGAGGCGTCGGACCAAGAGAGAAACACCCCCGGGGTGCTCAAGTGGTGCATCAGGTGGCCCCAGACCAGCTCGACGAGAACAGTGGTGTCGTCGCAGACGTCACCGGGGCAGAGAATCCAGGTGTCGTGGAGAATGTTCCGGAAAGACATGGTTGATAGGCTGGTATGAGGTAGTGTGAGTGGAGTCTGCGACGAGGATGGTGGAGGCTGGCAGGAGAGAGCTGTTGAAAGAAGACTGGAATGGGCGGGATTGAAATACTCGTGGGTGCGATGTGAATCAGGGGTGAATTTGTCTCATAAATCTCACTTCAGCGAGGGTTTTCTAAGTATCTCAGTCAGCAGGATGTCAGACAAGCGAGATACCCACCACGAACAGGAGACGGAATGAGTCAAGCGTAGATGGTCTCAGTCCACTGTCTTAAACGACGCAGAAAGGAGAAGGGCAGCGTAAGGTGCAGTTGGTAAATTCAAGTCGTAGTGGTGAACTTTCTGGGAATGGTCTTCAATATTTTGAACGGTGAGGTACGTTGCGTATATACGAGGGAAACTGCCAGTGAATCACAGTCAGAGGGTCTGATAAGTGTGAATCAGCGAATCAACATCCTGCCATAGCTCTCGTGCAGATCCCGAAACTTCTGTGAGACGAGGGAAGAGACTGCGCAAATACGAGGCTATCTCGCCTTTCTCCTGAGCGCTGTAATCATAAACTTGCCTAATTGTGTTGACCCGTAGGATGCGGAGCGGATGGGATGATGGGTTAGAGATGTTAACTGCTGACGGGGGCATGCCCACGGTACATGCACATGCATCGTCGTCAAAATGAAATTCCAGCTCTTCGAGGTCTGGGCATCTCTCTTGGATACTGGCAAGGAAGGATAGGTTTGGGTAAGGCCTTCCGTAGAGCCCCGTCAAGCCGTCGGCTGGTCGAATGGCGTAAGACAGTTTCTGCAGATACTTCCATTGTAGGACATGCGATTGAAGGTGAAGGCTGAGGGGCTCTCCGATCCTTGCAGGGACGTTTTCCATGATGAACTCGCGTAAAGAGTGACCTGTGGTTAAAAGTGTCCGCCTGGTGTGCGCTGCTCCAGCGGAAGGTACAAAGGAAGGTTCCGAGGCATACCAGTCGTTGCTGGAAAGACGAATGCTGATGGTATGGTCGGAGATCGCGAGCCAATGCACCATAAGGACGAGCATATTCTCCCAACTGGGCGGGGGTACAGTTACGTGGATGTAGTAGGCAAAAGGGGCGATGACCCGGACACATGACAGATGTGTGGAAGTTGGCCCCACCACAGCGAAGCCGAGAAGGGGCTTGTGGTTCGCGGGGATCGACCAGTCATGGTCAAGCATGATTCGGCCAGAGTTCATGATTAAACCAAGTTTCTGGAGGTTGGGAAGAAGCCTCAAAAGGGAGATATCGTTCGGGGTTGCATCCGAGGATAGGTAGAGAAAGACGTCTGTAAGAGACGCCGTTCTCGCGATGTGTTGAAATAAGCCGGGCGACGACTTGCCCGTATACTCGAAATTTGCTAGATGGGTGCTTCTTTGGTGGATTGTGGTGAGAGCCGACAAGACCTCTTGGTTATCGAAGGGAAAGCTCACACGGAAGTTAAGTTTGCGTAAAGGTTCGCCTATAACGAACAGGAGGAGGGTGGGACCCGGCAGTGAAAATCCGCAAGAGAGGTCGACCGATTTCAGCGTTGGAAAGAGAGGGTCCGGTCTCCCATGTAGACTCCGCAACTCGGATAGCACATCTTCACCAGGTACCATTTCTAACTTCATACGCCTGATGTGGCCGGCGTAAAATGAGAATCGCTCCCAATCCTTCATGCCGGAATACTCGTAAGCCTGCCGTGAAACGGTTAGATCTTATGAATAGGAAGCAGGAACGGAAGTGAGTACTCACTCCCAATCCTTTGTACCAACGCTGACACCAGGGCAGAAGTCGAAGACAAGCTTCAAAGCTTTCCACCGTATGCCAAAGCGTCGCTATCCCAGCTTCGAAGAATGACCTGCTGGTGAAAATGACGGGACGAAAGGACGATCGCCATCTGGAATTGCCAGTGACAAAGTACATGGCAATGTCACGGTCCTCGGGTTTGCTCTTATCTTGTTCATCTTGAAGCTGTTCTTTCAGGTGGCTGAAGATCAATGGTAGGATGTCCATGCTGGTCAACACATCGTCTCGGGCAGTCACGGAAGATTGTAGGAGGTGACGGCGGTCCTCTGCGATCGACGCTGGTGACCCAGCGCCAGTGGCCGTTAGAGGGCGAATCAGATAAGCAATCTACGGAAACACCAAAGGTTCAGCGTATACGCACCCTGGTCCAGGCCACACCTCTCATTCATGACCCAGTTGTGCAGAAGGAGAGGGTAGGACTCGAATTTAACCGCAAACCTTGCTTCTCTGGTGGGTGGTATGCAAGTTGGGGTCAAGGTTCAGGGAGACCAAACTTGAAGCTTGAAGCTGATGCACTCCGATTCGGACATGGCACGTGCGGCTCCAGCCATGCCACCACACCCGACGGTTGAACATACCTGTCCTGCTTTCCGCTAGGGCTGCTAGTACAATTTCTGACGATGTGGACGAGCTGGATGATGAACTCGAGTTCAATCCCTTTCTGAGAACCCCAGAACAATTTACTGGCAAGCGTTGCTTGTATACATACTCGTCGTAGGCTAGGACGTTCGCCCTGCATCTCATGCAGAAGCGCGAGAGAACCGGGCCCGCACTGCCTGATAAGACTGGACTAACACATCCACGTCTCTCCACAGTGCATTCGCCGTCCCAGATACCTCTTCCAACGAAGGGAAGAGCTGGTCCAGGTACATCGCAATGCGACTGATTTCCCCGACGCCCAGTGAGATATCTCGTCGAGTCGTGTTGACCCGCAGGATGCGTAAAGGATGGGCGGATGCAGCCTGGTTTGCATGACCCTCAAAGGCTGACACGTCGTCGTCGAAGTGGAACTCGAATTCTTCCATGCACGGGCATGCCTGTTGGATCGTGGCGAGGAAAGTTATGTTCGGGTATGGCCTCCCGAATTGTTTGATGGGGTATTGCCCTGTTCGAACGTGGAACAGCAGTTTCTGGAGGGAAGTCCATCGTGGGATCGCCGTCTGCAGCATGAGGGAGAACGGCTCCCCAACTGATGGGGGTACGTTGACCAGGTTCAGCTGTTGCAGCACCCTTCCACCCTCTAAAAGCGCTTGCTTTGTTGCAGCTGCTGCCCTGGAATCAACAGGGAATTCGTCGACATTGATTCGAGTACTGAAGCCGATGTCCATTGTTATGAGTCTGGAGGAGAAATTGAAGCAATGCCGCAGAGTGCTGTAGATTTCAACAAGGCGGGCTCCCCGGCGCGATATCGTTAGGTCCAGATAGCAGGGAGACGGGAGTAGGGCGCGTTGAATGGCAAGCTGGGTATTACTCGAGGCGACCACTGTGAGGCTTTCAAGCGTTTTCACCGCCGTAGCGACAGGAAGGTTCGAGTCATAAACAATTTCACGATTCTTCTCCAAATGCAATGCGAGTGTTTGTAGGTTTGGGAGGCTGCGAAGCGAAATGATATCTCTCTGGTGACAGGTGGAAGTCATCTCCACCCAGGCATGGGTCAGAGTCTTGATTCTCGACACGTTGTGAAATAGCTCAGGAGATGTAGGTCCGGAGTACGCAAAATACGTGAGGTTGGAGCACTTGTGCGAAAGCATTGGGGATGACGCGAGAAGGACGCTTGGGTCCTGCCTCGCCCGTGCATCTAGATAGCTGAGTTGCTCATTCAGGGTCAAGAATAAGTGATTGTGATAAGGCTTGTCGATGTTGCGGAGCTCGACGCGTTGTAGGACGGGGAAGAGGGGATCTGGCCGGCCATGCAGATTCATGAGCTGGGACATCCATTCCTCTGCAATTGCGACTTCTCCAGCAGGGTCGTACACCGACAGATGGTTGACTTTCCTCGCGTATACCGAAAACCGCTTCCAGTCTTCGGCGCCCGCGTACTCGTACATCTGCAAAAGGTGGCTCTCCAGTCCCACAAAGACGACAAAAGACATCGGTCACTCACCGCTAGACCCCTATAATTGTGATTAAACCATGGTAAAAGCTGAAGAAAGGGTGTAAGACTCTTCATTTCCCCCCAGAGAACTTTGGTTCCGCAGTCAAAGAATGAACCGTTGGTCCGTATCACTTGAGCAAAGGCCGCCCGCCATTCGGGTCCCTCTACATCCTTCAGGTGTTCCAGAATAATGGGAAGTATATCCTTACTCTCCAAAACGGAGGTCGCTGGATCGTCCGGCAACCCGAAGGCGTGTCTCCACTGACGGCAGTTCCAAGTAGACCTGGATGGTCCGCTTCCTAGCCATCGTTGAGATAAATGTGCTCAAAACATAACTAGGCCTCACCTGTAGCCCGTTCTAGAGCCATGCTTGCAAAAAATAGAGTTGACACCAGGGGAACAAAGAGCAATGGGCGTGAATCGTCTTCAATCGTGTCGCGTCGTGTTGTTGAACGCTGTTTGTAACCCAGGGCATCGGAAGTTGCCGGACAGCAAAAGCGTTCACCTCCCATGATCAAAGCTCTTTGCTCAACCTTCACTTCTCAGCGTCTCCTTTCATCATTGATACTTGAGAGACCAACAAACGCCTCCCAAGCACAGAGTTTGAACATTGGGACGGAAGACAAACGCCCAGATACATATGGAAGGTAAGTACTGTGATACACAGCGGTTACCCAATTGACACGCACTATCCCTTTACCGAAATCGGATGGCTACAGTACCGCTGCACCTACGTGGCCTCCAAAGGCTCGCCTACCCCTTCACTGGTTTCACCGGAAGCTTCGGAAATGGCCCCCTGGGCAATGGACCGAATAGCGAGGGGCCCGACCCACTACTGTAAAAGTCCCAAAGCCATTGCCACCACGACATGAGACTCCGTCGTATTTTATTCGCCTCGTACGTCAACGACGAGAAGTTCGTTCCACCAGTCAAATTGTCGATCCTATGGAAAATCTCCACTTCCGGTCGAGGATCAGGTTCACCATTCTTTGGCCATGTTGATTCGTTGCGCTGGAAAAAGATTCCCTGACCGACAGGTTGGTAGGCGCCGACATACAGTCCGAAATGTATCTGGACTTCATGTAGCGAGGTCCAGAGATCCAAGTCCGATTCTGGGCCGAGGGGGTTCGTGACGAGCTTGTAATCCTGTTCCCATGTGGTCTTATTCCAATCCCTATCCCGAATCTCCTTAAACTTCTCGATAAGACGCTTTATGTTCTTGATAAATATCGGCTTCTTGTCGTCCGGACACGGGATCTGAGGAAGCGGGGGTCGTATCTTCGTAGGGTCCTCTTCGCCCAGCATCGCGAGGATGTCTTCCAGACAGCCGATGGTGATAGGAGAGTCGGTCCGAACCTTCTGGATGATCTTCTGGAATTCTTCATTGAGCGAGACTTGCTTGCCATCGTCGGTTTGCTTCGATGTGATCGTCGAGACTGGGACTGGCTCAGGTATGGGCTTGGGCACCTTTGCATCGCTGTGGCGGCATAGCCAGGCACGGATGACCTGCTGCATCCACTTCTGGGTATAGTACCGAGCGGCAATGAAGACCAGAATCTCCGAGAACTTGTCGACGTTCTCCAGCAGGTGCTTAGCAATCCTTTAAGTCCGTTAGGTCAGGCGCACGACCGTCAGTAAGGAAGTGGATGCGTACCTGTCTACAGCGTTGGCGAGGGCGGTACGAATCTCGCCCCACAGGTCTTGCCACTGCTTTGGAATGTTTATGACGAGGGGGTCGCTGGGAGGGAACAGTTCTATCTCGAGTTCCTGTGTGAAGTTAGCACCCCGACGCAAGATGGGGGAGGATGTCACTCACCGTAACCTTCTCCTTGGTCAACGCACATTTGACTGTCCAAGTAAAGGAGACCTCGAACGCGCAGCGGCGGGGTTGACCTTGGACTTGTTTGGGTTGCTTCTCAGCGAACTCGATCTTCGGCCAAAAGCTCATGTGGAAGATATCCCTATACAACGACAAGGGTAAGGAACAGCGACATCGAGACCCGGCAAATGAATGAAAACGTACTTCAAAGGAATGTCGATCTCCTTGCACGGATCGGCTCTCGTCAGCTCACGTATCTTATTGAAGAGCATCAGGTCGTTAATGGCATCCAGTATCTCACTAAGAGGGATGCCGTTCAAATGGATATGAGTCCTGTCGTTGACCTTGAAGACCTCCAGCTGTACAGGAACACTGCCTCCCTTGACCACATCGCACTTGAGCTCGACGTCGACCTTCAAGCAAGACTGTTGGCTGTTCGCAGAACGCTGGCCATAGTGAATCGTAGTCTCCTCAAAGTGCAACCCAAGCAGCGAAAGGCCACCCTCAATGGTGAGTTGCTTCGGCTGAGAGTCTTTAGCGAGGTAGCTGATCCGAGGGCCACCGCACATGTTGTACTTCTCGTACAGGGACACGATGATTAGGTCGATGGGGTCCGCTAGCTTGGCTGACGCTTCGACGCCTTTGTCCTTCCCGCTGGGAGTAAAAGCGACTAAAGCATTGAATTTTATACCTGGGAGGTGCATCAGAGAAATGTCGGTGATTCGGTGAGATAAGACTGACCAAATAGGTCCACAAGGGCCGAAGCATTCAAGCCAGGTTGAATGGTACGCTTGGTTGGGAGAACCACTGCATCGGAGTTCCACGAGTAACAAAAGGCGACGTCGGTCAGCGAGAGCTCGATGAAATCCTGCGGAAGGTCGTTCGCGACGATAACTCGGAATAACTCCCCAACTTGCAGTGTCCCAACGAGGTTGAAGAGGAGGTATGAAGGGCGCGCGCCAGTGAAAACGACTGTCCCGTCTACAACACGGCTTCCGACTGTGACACGGGCTGATAGAGATGCATCCCAACTCACTTTCGGCTGGCCAAAGTATACTTTACGTTGAGCTGAACGTTGCCTAGCTTGATACCGCCGAGCTGCGACGCTCGTGGTCCTGGTTCGCTGGTGCGAC